>VWZP01003659.1:397105-450742 GCA_013396995.1 Dicaeum eximium
CGCGCGCCGCGGGGGCGTCCCCGCCGGCACCGGGCGCTCAGGTGCGTCACAGCGACCGACCGACGGACGGGCTGTCCCGGCAGCGGCCGCTACCTGCGGGCTGTCCTGCAGAGCCTCTTCCAGGAGGAGCTTGTCGACGGCGGGCATGTTGGTGCTGCGACGCGGCGGAGCCCTGGCAGGAGCGNGTGCGCGGCGCGGGCACGCCCCGGCGGCGGGGCTCGGCAGCGTCCCTCCCTCCCTCCGTCTCCGCGGGGGCGGCCGCGGCGCTCTGCAGGCACCGGGCACGGCGGGACGGCTCCGCTGGCGGGGCCGGGGCCGCTCACTCCGCCCAGTTCCCGTCCGCTGGAGGAAGCGAGTCACGGGCAGTGCGGCGGGGGGAGGCTTCCTGCCGCCATTAGCCCGGCGGGCAGCGGGCGGAGGGCGCAGAGCCGGGCGGCCGCGGCTCCTCCCCGCGGAGCGGCTCCCACAGCTCCGCTCCCGGGGAGCAGCGTGGAAGGAGGGATGCAGAACGGGCCCGGGGTGTCCCCACAGCTGAGAGAGGCTGTGAGGGTGCGTGGCTGTGATAAAAACCAGGGGCAGATCACCCCCTCCAGCCGGAGCTCGTGGGGCTTGGGGAGCTCCAGCGGTGGGCGAGTCCTTGCTGTGCTCGGGTGCTCGGCAGGGACACTTCTGGCATCAGCACAGCCCTTGCTTATCGGTGACCCTCGTTTGTGGCGTCTGCGTTTGTTCTTGTCCATGGACAAGTGAATCCCGTTGTGCTCCAGACAGGCAAATCACCACACAGCCATAGCCCTTAACACCATAACCCGTAACACCTGGGGGTTAGAGGGGATGCGTTTTAAGTTACTAGTCCTTCATGTATTGAGCTAGGTTTTTATGACTGTCCTGATGCTGTCTTAATTGCGTTGGGTAACTACAGCATTTGGACATTGATTCGGATGCCTAGTTGAGCAAAATTAATATTTACAAAGTAAGCACAGCCTGATCTGTGAGTATTTGATTATGTACATGCTTTTGAAGGATGCCCGTTGCTTTTAGATGCCTTAGCTTCTCCGAAATTCCAGGGTTACAGATCTTGCAGGAAGTTGCTCCATTCTTGTCAGCTGTAGCTTTTGTTGCTCCAGTGTGCCTTGAGATAAAAATGGAGATACTCAAATCCAGAATCTCATTTAAGAAAAAAAAAACCCCAAAAAACCAAAACCAAAACCAAAACAAAAACCCAAAACAAAACAAAAAACCCCAACACTTCTGAAGACTTTAGGAAGAATCCTGCCAATTAAACAGAATATGCAAGCAACCAAACTGGCTGTAACATGCTACCATCTTCGAAGAAATTTCACACTCTTCAGGTAACTCCTATTGCTGCCCTCTTTTAAAAGAAGAAAAACAATTCTAAAATATGCAGCTTGTGTTATAAAAGAACTCCAAATGTTAATATCGGCCAGCTTTTTGCATCTAAGTCCCAGTGGATTTTTCCACATCTGTCATTTCTTAAGCAATAGCAAACATTTTATATGACAAGGTGATTGCTAATAGAGATTGAGGGGGTTTTTTTTCTGATTAAAAGATTTTTTGCAGATTGGCTGGATGATTGTTTGCTTTAATTGTGTATGAGAAAGACCACTGAAGCCTGTAATTTTGGCTAAGGTATTTCTGTGTGTCTGACACTGATTGGTATTGCTTCTGAAGCTTGTGATGGGACCTTTAACCCAATGTGCTGAGCCATAACAGTGGGACTGCTCCACCAGTCCTGAAGCTGGACTCCCTGTTCCAGGCCTTTGAGTAAGAACAGAGGTCTCACATTCAGTTCCTTTTCCTGCTTGAATAAAGACACTGAACCATAATAAAAATCTCTAGCTAATACCAAAAATACCATGGATGACAGTATGTATTTACATAAAGAGAAAATAAAAATAGATACAAATTTATCATAATAATGTTTCAGGGAATTTTAGAATGGTGAAAAGAGGTCAGAGGTTTTTTTTTTTAACAGAATATGAAATAGGGCACCAGTTAGGCATTAGGTTTAAGAATCCATGATCACATCTGAGCCAATTTTGCCAGTCTGTGTTGTCTTATTTTTCTTTCATTGGAGATTTTGAAAGCATTACTTGAAATTAATGGAGAACAAGAAAACTCTGCTTCATCAGATTTTCTGTGTCTGTTAAAGTAGCTTCAGGGCATTTTTTAATATTTCCCAAATACTTAGTTTTAGTTACAACTCTTGCCTCTTTCTTTCCTCCTCTTGTCTTGAAATAGTTCAGCAACAGCTCTTACTCATTGAGTTGAAATATTTCTTTCACCAGGAGAGCATCAAGGTGGTTTGTGGTTTTATTTCACATCAGTGCAATAACCTGGAAGGTTTTGTCTTCTTCCTTTTGATGGCTTTGTTTAGTATGAGGTTCAAGAGTGGAAGCCTGTTGTCATTCCAAAGTTTATTTCAGGATAGTTATTTCCAGAACAGGTTCTACTAGTTTTATTTAAATAAAACAAAAAGCACTTCATTAACTTACCGAAGGGTGATGCTTTTTACTAGTTGTCATTCTTTGTTGCATCATTTCCTTCACAGCTATAAACTTGGCAGATTGCTTATTTATAGTGATTAAAATGTTTTTACTGAGCTTTCCCAATACAGTCCAGACACTTTTGAATTTTAAAAATTGCCTATTAGTAACTGAAACTAATTTCCCAGTCACTTGGTTTTATTGGGTCTCAAGAATTATTATTCAGTTTTGGTAACTCCAAATAACGTTTCTAAAATAATTAAAATAACCCACACTACTACCACCAAACATTTTGACAATTTATTTATATGGCATTAGCAATATTATAAAAAGAAGTTGGGTACCTTGTGCATGGGCAGCCCTTTGGGTAGAGGTGTCTCACTCCTTGACACAAGAAAACACAGTTTCTGGGTTTCCTGAGTTTCCATGTTCTGTATCCAGGTACTGAATACAATATACTCACCTACTACCAAAAGTGAAAAGCACTCTTACAGCCATTCTAGGAACACTGAACATATGGAAAGAGAACAGGGAAACAGCAGGCACAGTACCCGGAATCAGTCACCTGACTACTCAAAAGACCTGTCATGGAAGTGTGAACTGAGCTGGAGATCACTTCCAGGAAGCAGCCCAGTTAATTTGTATGTGTGTATTCTGTAACCTACAGATCGATTAGGTTAAGAAAAATGATTCTTAGAGTGTGAAAACTTAACGAAAAAAAAAAACTCAGAATGGCTACAATTAAACTGATCCATACTGCTTATAAAATTGGCAAGAAATCATAGTATCAAGTAAAATCAATACATAATTGAGCATTGAGTATTAAGTAATTCATTACATAAACTGATTGTATTACTTCTAAGCAAAGATGATGCTTCCTTCCAGGAAATGCCTGACAGTAGCCAAAAAATCTCATAGTTGGGAGAATGATCACTTTTAAAGGAAAGAAGAAGAAAGTTTGAATTCATCTGGAATTTCAAGATTTGTCTTCTAAACAAATCTCTTGGCAAAATGATATAAAATCTTCCAGTGTTACTGTAGGTCCACAGAAACTGGTGCATCTTCAAACCTGAAGTTGGGGTTTTACACAGCACAGTCTTGTTCCTGTTTGAGGATGGCCAGGAACATCCCTTGGAAACCAAGTCTGGCCATGTGACAGAAAGGACCACGGCGTGAGGTGGCAGCTGGGACTGTGCCTTCTGCAGGACCAGAGGGGTCAGTGCCACACTTCCAGGTTTGCCCAAGTGCTTTCCCCCTGACTGGTCAGCAGCAGCTCAGGGCTGGAAGCAGCAGTGCCAAGCCTGGATGGTGCTGTGCCCGAGTTAAAAGCCCTGCCAGCTCTAATTGGGCTGTTTGGAAACAAGGCGGCTGTTGTGCATCCTTAGCCTAATTGATTTCCAAATTTGATAATCCACCCAGTATTAATGGGGAGCTGACTGTAATTATTTTTTCTGGTTAGACTAGTTTCAGAGTAAGACATACTGCATTGTGCTCTCTTTGTCAAATGTTCCATTATAACTTTAAAGAACATGTTGCATTATGCTTCCTTTTTGGCTTCCTACCTTATACTTTACAAGAAATTTCTGAGCAGTGGTGTGGTAGTCACATGTTTGCTAAGTCAGCTGAGTCTATTTATGCATTTTAAAAAAGTGTCTCATATTCTTCTTTGTGCTCAGTAACAAATCTGTGAACTACAGATGACTTTTAGACATGTAATAATTTACCATAAGTTGTGCAGCTTTGTATATATATATAGAGGATATGTTATATGACAGTAGCAATAAATTGCTTCAAATGAATACAAGTGAAAAATGTGAAAAAGACTCTTAGTACTTTCACTACCAGAAGCATGCCAAACCAAAATTTTTCATAGTATCTGAATAAATTACTGGTTAAATTAATAATAGGGCATCTGATGTACTAAACACATAGAAAACGAGTATCTTGTGATTTTGTGTATGACCCATAAGATAATATTGGGCTGAAATAAAATTCCACTGAAATTATTAATTGCTATGTGACCAAGATGTCGTGTTCTTTGTTTTAACATAAAACACATGGCTTTGTTTATTTCCATTAAACACATTAGTAATATGCCAAAATGGATATGCACAGATGGACTGCCTGGTGGGATGGATCTAATTAAAACCTCATTGAAGGTGAAGGGTATAACTGCCATCTTTAATTTCATGTAATTTAGGAACACTTAAGTCTCCTCCTGTAACCAAGCACAGCAGCAGCTTCCACCCAGATCCAGAATAAAAATATGGTTTTAAATGCTGGAGTCACTGATGCAATACCAGCCAGAGGTGTTGCCACCACTCCCTCCACGCCTGCCTCTGCCCTGCGCTGTGTGAGCTCGGATAGTGTTGGCATAACTTTTTGTCTGGGGGCCTGTCTGATGGAGGACATCTGATTTAACAGTTTGCATTTGCTTTGCAGGAAACAGGAGCAATGAGAGAGTGGGTAGTTCGTTGGAGAATTAGTGGAATATTTTAAGCTAAAATTTTTATGTTTTTGCAGCGCAAATGTCAATACACAGGCTCCTTCCTCTTTCTAGCTGTGCTTTTTGTGATGTATGTTGCTCTCTAACCTGCTTCAGATGATGGTCCAATGGAGTTCAGGGCTGTTTGAGGAATGGTGAAACATCTTTGTGTGAAATACAGGAAGTGACAGAAAGAATAATACAGGTACTTCATCAAAGAAATGCGTATCTGGTATGATTCTCTACATTAATATAAGAGATCTCTAATGCCTGACATATCATTATGAAGTGCCAATAAATAACCTCTTGGGCATAAAGGTAACCAAAAGTCAGAATACCACATTCAAATGCAGGCTGTATCTGCAGAACAGACTGTCAGTTTAGTGTCAGAGGGAACCTGCTTTTTTAGTCTTTGCTACATCAATACAAATATCAGAAGCCAATGCACTTAATGTCACAGTGTCTGAAGCCAGGTCTTGGTCTAATTTTTTTTATCACGAGATTGCATGAACCAATCAGGCCCAGCACTTTTGTGTTTCTTTCTGAACAACACAACTGACAAATTCATGTGGTCTTAATTCTGATCACTCCCTTTGATTCACTTTCTGTTCATCTTTCTATGGCTGGTTAGGCTAAAAAAGCTGAATGATAATGTCTTAACATTTATATATAGCAGAACATACCTTAAGGCCTATTAGAAGTCCACAGAAGTTTGCCAGCACGATTACATGGTCTTCCTTTTTGGTCTTCCTGTTTTCTGTTTGGAGTCTTTTTGTTCTCCATACCCAGTGTAGCACAGAGGGGTCTGGGTACGTAACTGAGCCTACTGCAGACCACAGAAGCCCCAAACAGCTCTCCTGCCTGCTTCCCCCTCGAGCAGAGCCTGTCTGTGCTGCCCAGGGCAAAGGCAGAGCAGGATGTGGTGGTGCAATAGGATGTCATTTTGCATTTTCAGAGAGATGGCAAAAAACCTCAGAGGATGATGCAGAAAGCATTAAGGGAACTCCAGGCAGCACCCAAACGGGCACAGATACCACAGTCTGTTTCCTGCTGGGCAGTGACTCCTCCCAGCCGGCTGCCGACACAATGTCAGGGCACAAGAGCAGTCATAGAGGAAAATGCAGTGCTGCATTGCTGCCCAGGCAGCAGGTCTGCACACCCCAGCCCAGCTCAGCAGGAACCCTCTCACGAGCTCTCTGTTCCTCCACGCTGCTCAGATGCTTCCAGTGTCGCAAGATCAGATGTTTCCAATTTTTCTTCCTGTGGCAGCTGCTTAGAAGTTCCTCTGCTGTCTGGAGAGAGGCAAATACTGGGAACCCTTTCCTGTCATATGACTGGACCTACTGCTGCAAATGAAGGGCTTGCCAGAAAACTGGAATTCTGCAGCATGTGCACTGAGGCGCTCCATCCAGCATTGCTGCTGGAGGCAGGGCTGTCACTGCGGTGAGCTGGTGACTTGCTTCAGTAGGGACCAGGGAGGAGTGTGAGGGAAGCAGAGTTTAATCATTATAGGAGAGGTTGCAAGCCACATATTGTCATTGCCTTTTGAAGCTTTGTGGCTCTTGGCGTGTCTTTTCAGAGGTTTGATTATGAAGTGCCAATAAATAATCTGTTAGGCATAAAGGTTAACAAAAGTCAATACCACATTCCCAATTGGATCCCACAAGACCCGGTAAAAGTGAATACCACATTCAAATGCAGGCTGGGTCTGCAGAGAAGACTGTCAATTTAGTGTCAGATGGAGCCTGCTTTTTTAGTCTTTGCAACATCAATACAAATATCTGCTGCCCTTACAGCATGGGTGAGAGAGCACAGCCCCTAGGACCTGACTAGGTCCCGACCCAGCAGGGCCTGACTGCTGCTGTTAGCTAAATAATTCTTCCAGTTGGCAAAGCTCTCTCAGTATTTTCCTAGGATAAAGGTCACTGTGAGCAAGGTACAAGCAGGGTGAACTATCTCACGAGGCTGTGGGCAGCTTTTGGGCTATAAACTGCCTACCATATGTGACTGCTCAAGGGCCTGAACTTGTGCAGAATTTGCCTTGAGCCGAGAAGCTGCCCCGCCCTTTTGCTTTCCATGTTGTGATTTGCCATGCAGGCAGGTGGTTTGTAACCCTGCAGCAGTGCCCTATGTTACCTGTGACAACCCAGCTCCAGTCCTGCAAACTTAGAAACTTGTGTTTAGCCTGTCAGATTCCTGGAGATTAATCAGGCATATAAATGTTGGCTGGATCAGTAAATAGTTTCCCAGTTCTTTCAAATTCATTTATGGTAACACATTGCTTTTCCTTGTTTTTCTTTCACATTTTAAAACCAGAACATTTAGTTCAAGGGTCACATGCAGTCATTATCTTTAAATACTCTATAAACATAAGTGCTGACAAGATCCTAGGTCAGCAAGTGTGTCTCAGTGAAAACCATGAAGCATGCAGACAGCATGTACTGCAGTCAGAGTCAACAGCACCTAGTAATATGCATAGTTTTTTCTTAGAAGGGACCAAGGGTTTCTAATTAGTTTTTTACCCTCTCAAATCACAATTCTGTGAAATAGCAAAAAAGAAAAAAGCCCCAAACAGAAGAGCAATATCATATCTGTGAGTGTGAGAACATGAATAATAACGCAATGGAAAATGTTCTTATCAGTGTTTAAACTAACTTAAAAGTTTTGAAAGAAATCTGTGACAAAAGACAAGTTGCCAGAGGTTTTCATCCCACCCCTGAACAGAACTGCTTGTGCATACAGAATTTCAGAGGTTTTGTTAGATTTGATTTACACTGTGTTGTAGCATTGCCAAATGGAGCAATGTTCAGTACTATGAAAACTAAATTTAAAAGGAGTGGCTTCGTTTCAAATAAGTGCTCTGGTCATTGTTAGGTTTGAGTCCTGATATCTTCTTGTTTATGCTTTTGTACTTTTGGACTGGTGTTGCCAGCACCTGTGGTTTCACCATGTCTCAGCCTTCTAGGGCAGGTTTGCTGTGAGGGGCTCCCCATCAGACCTTCCCCAAGTGACATGTGCTTCTTAGTATGAGATGGGAGAGATTTGGGATTGTTTTGAAAATGACTGGCCCTTCTCATTCTGGAGGGAAGAGAAAAGCAAGTCCTTGAATCCTAAATGCTCACTGCCAGAAATCAAGGAATTAAATCTCCACAGCAATTATTTTAAGCTATGTTCATTATCTTCACACAATTCTGTGCATTTTAGGAGCCCCAAGTAATGAATTTTGAAATGCAATGCAAATACTAATAAACAAAACACCAGTGTTTTTGGAGTAATTCCAGGTATATATTAAGGAACAGATGGTTTGGGTGTATTGCCTCCATTTTGCTATTAAACCTGGAATAAATGAAACTAGGTAAAGTATTTAATGCAGAAATTCCCAAACTGTCCATTTTTACGTTTGTTTCTACCATTTGTCTCTACTTGTGCATCCAACAGCTGATTCTGAGTTTAACAAGGGTGCATTGCTTAATCTTTATTCATATAAATGAGAGGAGTTTCTCACCCTTATATAGGTGCTAAAAGGATGTCTCCTATGAGAACATCATGTGAGGATATCACGTAACTACTATTGATTGCTTACTGTTTGTTTTATTTCATGGGTACAAATATTCTGCTCTTACAAATATTTGAAATTATGCATACAAGAGCCTTCCTTAAATGCATAAAAATTGCTAGCACCTTATCTGTCAAGAACCACATTCTGTGTGTTAAAAGCAGCCAAAGCACAATATATAGTTGGTATTTGTGGGTGTCTTTTTAATGACCTAACACACACTGCTTCTATATTGCTAATGGTAAGAACTTCTGTTTACTGTATGCTTAGTGTGGCAGAAGTTTTGATTAGTCAAAGTTGTTAGCATCCTCTTGTATTAAACCCATATTTAGATAGAGAGGTGCTGTTTTGATATACATTTATCTTTTCTTAGTTTGGCTGGTATTTGCTGAAGCAGAATTCTATTATTTCAATAAAATTGCACATGCAAGTTATGAAAGTCACAGTCAGTGTGAATTATATATAGCTACTGTAAAAAGACTGGCAAATTTTAGCTTCCCTAGGTTTTCAAAAGCTAAGGTATTAATTAAGCAGACGTGGATAAATATACAGCTTTGATGAAGACATTTTCCATCGTGAGGATGTGTCTGCTGCTTCTATAGTCTGCAGGCACACTGCCTACAAAAACAGGGCAGAGACTGTGCTGGTTGGCATCGTTACCAATATAGCGCAAAAGCAAGTATTATGTGTGGAAAACTGTAATGGAAATTTATATCAACAACAGAGGAAGAAATGGCATCTGAAAAAGTGCATGAAAATAAAACATAATAAAGCAGGGGTATCATCTTCCCACAGTACTGCACAAATAAGAGCTATGTGTGCAGAAGCGCCTCTTGAAATAAAAGTGTGGGACTCCAAACAAGAGATGTGCCTTTCTCATACTCAGTTCTGAGGCAGAGAGAGTTTCCTCTTATGGATCTAAATGCAGTTGTCTTACACTATAGTGCTTATTTAGGCTTTTCAGCTGGAGCAAGTGTGTTTTAGGTACACGTGTGCCTCAGGTGATGCAGTTTGTTTCAGAAAGATGCAGTGCTGCACTGACATCTTCAAGACAGTGCAGTATAAAGGTCCTTTCTCTAGCATTTTGCTAGTTTTTCATCTTTTCATTTTGTGATGCTGTCATTGTAAAAGCTGATTTAGCTGCATCTTGCAAATTAATTTATGAAGTGAGAGACAGGGAAAGAGATTAATCTGTATGTGAAGTATATTAAAATAAGAGAGTAAGATGCTTTTCTCCTGTGGCATAGAGATTTGGGAGGCTGTTTGTACAGATAGTAAAATGAAGCTTGAGGGATCTCAGAGGTAACAAGCACCCTTACTTACCTCCTTTATTTTTGTGAAACCTGTGATAGAAGAATCTAATACATCATATATATCAACCTTTTGGGCACAGAAAGGATTCCAAACTGTTTCTTAGTATCCAATTTAAGCATTTGGCCATTTTTTATTTTCAAGGGCACCTGAAAATAACTCTGAAAGAGAAATCTTTGCAGGGAGGGGGTAATAGCTGAGCTCAACAGCAAATTCTTCAGGTCTGTGTGCTAAAACCCAGGCCTTTTAGGAACAGATATAACACTGATGTGAACAGAGTAGCATTGAATTATGGTTTATTTCTTCCCCGAACTTACCTTTAAAGTTTTAGTCCTGAACTCCATTTCTACCTTGTGAATCAGCTAAGAATGATATGCCCCATAAACTTTTAAAAACAAAGGGTGTTTCATGACTATAGACAATAATCACATTCAGAAAGAATTATTGCAGAACTAATTGTTATTTATTCTGTCAGAAATTTCTGTAAAGCTGGCATATCCACAAACAGAATTTTCACATTTCTTTTGCCCTTATTTACTGGCCGGTGGGTTCCTTGTTCATTGCTTTCTAGATGTTTTAGGAGAAATCATTGATTTTGTCTCAATTCATGCCTGATTTGGCCCAATAGTGAGATTTTTATTCATTTATTTTCATGAGAGCAGGAACAGATAGGTAAATTAAAATCTTAATTAAGATTTTCAGATGAAAAAAAGATTTTAAGATGAAAGAAAACCCTTGGTCTTGGCAAATACTCTTTTTTTGCTTTAAAGTGAGGTATTTAAATCATATTTTTAAAGTCTGTTTCCACAGACCATTATAAACCTACATGATCTACCATTTTATGGGTTTTTTATTAGAAGGAGTCATCATTTTCATTTAAAAGAAATATTCAAGTCAAATTTTCCACAGTCACTGCAAGGAGAAAGACAAATTGCTTTTCCTCTTAAGTTCTTGTAGTTTGATTCTGTTCCTCACTGTGCTGCCATGATAAATAATTCCATGTGGATCATTTAAGCTTAGATGGTAGCTGGCCCCTCTGTGGGCTACTCACTATGGTGTGAGCTCAGGGTGGGGCAAGACCAGCTCAGAGCTCAGAGGGTGTAGGGCTGGTGCTGAAAATCTCCCGTGGTGAGTGTGGGGCTGCCAAGCAGCTAGAAAAGGGAGAGAGGGAGGGGCGTGCAGAAAGCTCTTGACCACATTTTCTCATTGCTGACAAGGAATGCAAGGGGGGGCACACTGCCTGGATTACACTAAGTCTGTGATGGGCAAAGAAATTTGGCTGCTCCCTCCATGCAGGGTCCCTGCGCTGCTTCTCATATAAACTTGGTATTACTAGAGAACCTAGTCTCTAGAATGGGGTTTCTAAATCCTTTCATAGAAAATCTCTTTCAAAGTGTTTTAACTACCTATTGATCAACTGCCAGAAAATGTCAACATGGTGTCACTGCTGCTAACTAAAGGTGAGGATAAGGGACATGGCATATTGATTCTTTGGTGTTTATTCTACTGTGAAGAACAAAAAATCAGAATTGGTGTGAGGTGGGGAATTGATTCTTCAATGTTTATCCTGATAGAAAGAACAAACCACCGACAGCTGAAGTGGGCAGGAGCCAGGATAAAGCATACAGAAGGAGCTTCTTCAGTTCACATGTAGCTCAGAGGTGGAACAGAGGATGCTTTGAGTGCCAGGGTCTTTCTTACATGTGTTCAAGGGTTCATGGAACAGGTCCATAGAAGAGAAATGTGTTAAGGGTTGCTAAATACATGGCAACCACATCTGTCTGAGGCAGACTGTGACCTGCAAATGCTGGAAGATGGGAGACTTTGGGGGGCACAAACCATGTGAGTTTGCTATGTTCTTTTCAGCTGCTGTCAGAGACAGAATCCTGAATAAGGTGGATCTTTCCTTTGACCTGATATAGCCTTTTTTTTTTTTTTTTTTTTTTTTTTTTGGTTCTTGTTAGGCACATCCATTTTATAAATAGTAATGCTATCTCACTGCTTCCTACTTTGGCTTCTCTATTATCTCATCCATCACCTATTTCTTGTCTTTCTGACTGCCAGCAAAGATGAACATTCATTATGTGTCCAAATAGCACCTTGCACTGTTGGGGTCACTTGGTGTGACCAAGTGCTTTCATGATATAGACATTATTAAGAAATAGTATAGAAACATGGGGGGTTGTAGGTTTTTTGTTTTTGTTGCCCTCTGGGTTTTGTTATGACCATCATTTGGCTTCTGTAACCCAATCAAATCAGTTAACCCTTTTTGTTAAAAATTAAATGTTCCCAGCAATGTGGAGATCTTCTCGGTGTCTCCCTTTGCCATGTAGTGAGCAGCTTCAAGGGCTGTGGGATCATGATACCTTTTACTAATCAGTTCTTGATTTTCCCCCTCTTTCGATTAATGTAAATAATTTAATATCTTGATGTATTGGTCTTTCTTTATTGACATGTAAAACAAATAACCCCCAGGTGACACAAGAGTGCTTTTTTTTTTCTGTTAGACTGGGGCTTGGACTATTGAATTTTTCAAGAATAATTATCCTTGCAGGTTTACTGGGAAATTGGGTCATAGCTTTCTGTCCTTTCCTGGCTAAGTGTTCCCAAGCACCATCTATGCTGTACCATGGTGTTTGAAGAAGTCAGTGAAACCTAGAAGATCAGGTTGTCAGCTATAAAACAACAGTGCTCTAGCAAGACTGTAAAGCTGGCCAGGGAGAAACATAATACAAGGTAGCCTGGAAACACGGGAATTAGAACTTGAAAACAATGGAATTGAGAATCAAACATAAACAAGGTGGTTGCATTGGCAAACTCTGACCACATATTTGCAGTGCAACTTGCCCCTCTTAAACAGGGCAAGTTTGGTCTAAAATGAATTCCTGTTGTAGATTTGATTAGGAAAAAGTTCTCACATGGTGCTAACTACTGATGAAGAACTGACCATTTTTTCAGGACACTTGCAGTTTTGAGAACATCCATGTCTAAGAGACACTCTACAAAAGAAAATACTCAGAAGATGCTAATTAGCACTATATTTTTTCCTATAAGATCATAGAATATCCTGAGTTGGAAGGGACCCACAAGGATCATCAAAGTCTATCTCTTATACTTGCATAAACTGAGACCCAAGCCTTTGTAAGCAAATGTTTTGTTAGAAAGAACTAATGGATGCATAATGTTTCTGTATGGATATTTACATAAAAAAGGATTTTGAAAAGCATAAGTTATTGAGCAAATAAGGGCTGTTCCCTAGGACCCAGAAGTAATGGGTTTTATAGATCCTTTCCATAAACTTGCATACCAGCTTGACAGACATTTGGATTTTAAGCACTCAGACTAGCAAAAATGTCCATAAGGGGAAAATCACTGGAATTTCAGATTTGGACAATCCCATCAATCAACCTGTTTTCTCAGCTAAGTAAATTTTTTGTTGGTTTAGGGAAAGAATAACAAAATCCTTTTTCACTTCTGAAATACTTACAGAAGTTCACATCCATACATCTCCCAGTCTTCCTCAGAGGAGATGATGTACACAGGGTGTGTGATGGCAGACACCAAGACTTTGCTGATGCAGGGAACTCATCACTCCTTTCCCTTAATGTCAAGTATTCATTTAATTAACTTGCTTAGGTGACTGAATTTTGCTACCAGTTATTTTCAGTGATAGTGAAATGCTCTGTTTGTGTAAAACACAAAGTTGAAACTAAAGTGTGTCTTCCCATTTGTAGTAGGAGGCAACTACAATAGAGCTGCCAAGAGAGGGGCTGACTCATTACAATCCCAGACACTATATAGAGGAATACATCACATTTCCTTTGTCTTAACTCCCCTGAAATGCTAGTAGCTCCAGCTTTGGATGAGTGTGCTGGAAGTTTCTTGCCTTACTGATCTTAGTGCAGCCCTTAGTTTGTGCACACTGGGTGCTTGGCTTGTGTGTGGTACACTGAACTTGAAGGAGGAGTGATCACTTAGAGGTTTCATCACCTTTCTCTCATCCTTAATAGCACTGCAGGTGTCTGAACCAGCCTCATATCTTCTCCTTGTGGCCAGGGCAATGGCTTGGTGTCAAGGCATCTCCAGGGGATTTTTGCCTCCCAGCTGCCTCTTCTAATATGTCAGGACATGGCTCGGTTTCTGTGCTCATCACAAACTGCATATTAAAAACACGCTCATAGATACTTCAAAGTGTGCCAAGCCTATGGCCAGTGTTGGTTGCTGGAATTTTTGTTTGTTTGTTTGTTTTTATATCAGAAAACCACATGGGGCCTTAAGGAGGATGTCTTTCAGCATTGCTTTCAGAGCACCCTTTCTTCCTTCTTAACTCTGACATTAAAAATTCGCTTCAGGCTGATGCTTGGTGCTGAAAGCTTGGCCTGAGGGTTCATTTTTTGATGTGTGAATTTCAGAAAACTGGCTGTCAAAAAGAGGTGGTTTTGAACCTTTGTGAGATATTTTTTTTCTTGAAGAAAAATGCACACGTTTGCACTGTCTGTCTGCTGTAGGGCCGGTGATGGTGAAGGAATTGTGTGGCCAGACCTATGTGCCCATTAGTCCTGTCCTGTTAAATTTTGAGCTGATTGTTCAGTTTCAGGCAATTTCTCAGGAAGGTATAGACAAAGACCCTGAAGATAATGACTTTCTACAATTGACATGAAAAAAGGTGGCCAGTCGGAGGAGAGAGATCTTACACCCTGTCCTGAGGTGGACATCAGTGAGCCCATGTAGGTGTTCCTCCCTAGGGCAAAAATCCAGAGGAGATTGGATGTTATTGTCTCTGCTGCTTATGGAGCTGCTTTGCTTTAATGTGTACTTCTTGGGAAACCTGTAAGAGAATTGTGATGTCTTTTTTCCCCTCCTTCTCTGAACAGACTGGAAGATCAGGCAGCAGCACTTTATATCTGGTCCTTTTGTAGCAGACAATTATCAGTCATATGCAAATGTGATGCTCATACTGGTGTTTCTGTGACACCCATAAAACATCTTTCTGAGCCCTCAAACAAATTTGTCATAGCAGTAGTATCTATCTATCTATCTAGAATATTTGCACTTGTATCTAGATGTATCCATTGGATTTCAGCTTTCTGGTCATTTGAGGGTGGAGGAGGAGTAACCAAGCCATCGAGGTTTTAAAGTATTTTACTTCTTTGTGTGAAAGACAGGTTTGGGTTTAATAGAAAGTCAAATTCTTTTTGGTGAATGACACAAATGTTGGATGAAAATGATTGCTTGAAGAATTTGTAAACTTATCTTTCATGCCTCTCAGTGCTGCTGCTATTACTTGGGGAAAGTGAATCTGTAGCTCTTCTCAGCTCAATGGGTCTTCAGTTTCACCATCATGTTTCTTATAAGAAGAGAAATACCCAAACCAATCATAAAGACTTGCTTACGATAGTGAACAGGCTGTTACTGATAGCAGATATAGGGTTTGCAGCCCGGTCCTGTGGTTACACCGATGTTCCCCTTGGCGAATGAGGGATGTCCCAAAGCTCCCGTGGAACGCGTGAGCCAAGGAGCATCTCCACTGCCCGGGGAGGCTCTGGGCTTGTTGCCTGCGGATGAGGGTCGTTCGGAGTGCTGCAGGCTTGAGCCTGAGCTGAGCCGTATCTCCGGCTTAGCAGCTCCAGCCCGTCCGGGCGAGGGGACAGCCCGGGAGGCGGGTGTGGCTCTCCGTGGGGACCAACAGGGCTGCGGTGAGGGGCCGGGGCTGGGGCCGGGCGGCGGCGCTCGGGGCCGGCGGTTTCCCGGGCGATGGGTGGGGAGAGGAGGAGGAGGAGGAGGAAGAGGAGGAGGAGGGGTCCCCGCGGCTTTATCTCCCACCCGGCTCCGCCCGCCGCCGGCTGTCTCCCGTGACCGCAGCGCACCGGCGGGCGCAGCGCCGGCCAGGGCAGCGCCCATGGGCTGCGGCAACTCCACGGCCNCCGGGCTGGGCAGCCCCGGGGGGCGGCGGGCACGCAGCCGCACCGGGCGGGGACACAGCCCCGGCTCGGGGGATGCCCGTCCGAGCCGCGGGAATCGCTGCCCCCCTCCTGCAAGAGCATCTTCCTTTCCCGAGGCTGATCCGCTCGCTCAGGGGAGAGAGGGTGATGTGGCCTGCCGCGGGCACCGGCGGCTTTGTGGTGCCCGGTTGTCGCCAGAATCACCGCCTCCGACAGGAGCTGCCCAAGGCACGGCGAGCCCAGGCCGGGAGCTGGACGTAAAGATCCCGCCGGGGGTGTCAGCTCCATCCTCTTCGCTTCCCTATAAGGCCACGAATGCCACTTCTGAAATGAATTTGTGCCACATCTTCTCCTTTTGCTTGTTGGAGAAGTTAGAGGATATTCCATGATTGGGGTTTCATGCATGTTAATGAGTACTGCTGGCTCCCTTATTTGTTCATTGCTATTTTCAAAAGAGATAAGATCTGGGAAGATGGTGCTGTTGTGCTCTTCCTCCCCCCTGCCCCCGCAGAATAGGAAAGTACATGGAAACTGATAAGTGGACCTTCACCCTGTAATTATAATATGAGCATTTCTCCATCATTTTTCATCCTAGCTGCACTTGGCAAACATTGCCAGCTGTTCCAGTACCTTTAACAAACCTTTCAGATGCACTTGTGAGCTTTCAGCTCTTGAAAATACACAGCAAAATAATGGTTGGACAACTTAGAATTACTGGGTCTCCATCTCTTACTGTTTTGATTTTATTTGTTTCGCACAGATTTAATTTGTTTCACAGAGTTTCAGTGGTGCCTTGGGTGGTGCTAGTCCTGACTTGGTCCTGCCCATGAGTGTGAGTGATGCTGCCTTCTCTAGGGTGTGCATATGTGTGTGTGCTTGTGGGGTGTGTTGCTGGTTTACCTGTTCAACTCTGCACTACACACTCGGAGGAGATGTGATTCTGCCATTCCTGACTCAGTTTCTGTTAAATGATTGTCAGTTAGGTTTTAGGTACTGTGTCTGCCCATCAGAGGCCTCTCTCAGCCATAAAGAATGCACTGTGTGAATTTACTTGAATATTCAGTGCTCCTATTAGAGCTGTCCTGTTTGCACAAATGAATTCTCTCCCTTCAGTTGATTGCCTCATTGCCGTGATGGGAAGTTCCTTCTGTATATGACCAGTCTAGTTTCATACCACTGAGGTAATGCTTGTTCACATCCCATTTCTGTTTGCTGGATAAAAGCACCAGTGCAAGCTTCAGAGAGGTTCAGATGAGAACGTTGAGTCAATTATTAGTCCATTTGTGGTGGTTTCTAAGTTAATGTTGATCTGACTGCCCTGTGGAACTTGTACCAGGGTACAAATGGGTAAATGTCAAATAGACTAACTCTGACAGCAGTATTATTTTGAACTCAGAAGTTTGTTTGAATGTGTCTCTTTGCATTAGAGGTAGTTGTCTTCAACAGGTTTTGGCTTGTAGATACATAAATAGTTTACACTGATGGTCCAACCCCTTTGAAAGTTAAGCTTACTTGTACATTATATGTAGTTATGCTATTTTATAAGTTTCTTGGGTGCAAACTTCCTGACTTTTTCCTTCCATAGGAAAGCTCACTTCTCAGCACATTTTTGATAAACATATCTCTGAGCTGTGTGTTTTTCAAGGACAGGTGGTGTTCGGCTGCCCTGTCTCCAACATGGGAGATGGGAGCCTTCTTTTTCTCAACCAATGATGTGGACAGTTGTTATCATTGAACTCTAGGCATTTCTTGTACGGAGCAGCAAGAAGAAAGCATGGTAGCTCTGGGCAGATACAGCCCAAATCCCTTCTGATCAATAGAGTAATTTCAATAAATCATATAAACCTTCTGATGTTAGAGTCAAAGAGTCCTGATTCACTGTTGAGAAGCAACAATAATTACACATAAAATATTTGAACTTGCATTTTTTGGTAAACTTTTGCACACTCTTTAGAAATATTCCACAGATCTCTAAGGGCTTATTGCAGGTAAAAACCAACAATGCCACGTAAAACTCATCATTAGTATAATGGAATTATTACTGTTGCACTGATACACCCCTCCAAACCCTATGCAGCTCTGAAAGGTCCAGTTCATTTCCCACTTTCACCACTGTCAGTCAGGAATTACTCTGTGCAGTCTATGGTCTTAAAATAACGAACAGCTGTAATAAAAGCAAGACGTCAGATGTCTACTATTTATTTACTTCATTTAACATTCCTTACACAGTGTGTCTAATGAAAATAAAATTATTTTATAAAGGGGAAGGAGGAGACTTACCATTTTTATTTGGACTCCTCGAGCTTTTAAGGAAAATGCAACTCACAATTTTACCAAAAGATGTGAAGACTGTATAAATACAAATAAACTTTGTGGCCTGCACAGCATGACTACATTTTTAATGCTAAAGTTATGACTATTCTGTAGTCAGTAATGTCAAAACTAGAGGTACATAACATGTAATTAACCTGTAACACTCTCTGTTGTATCATATGACTAAGTATAATATTGTAGTGTGCTTCACGGAACACATTAAATGTGTTAGGCCAACCCCCATTTTCTTACTCTGGTAAAATTCCTATTGTAGCCTAATTTGATTTTTCCTAAGCAGATGTATATATGGTGATAGTTCAGCTAATGATATTATCTTCTGTTGCATGGCTAGAACGACATCAGAGCTTTCAGCTCTATGATCTGTGAGATCTAAACTAATAGGCGTGATCTAGAATAACATTTCAGTCTGTGGTGCAGTATTCCAGAACACCAATATAGCTCACAGCATTCAAACGTTCTTTCCAGAGTACCAGACAGTGGCAAAAAGCTCTTTAACTGAGAAATGGCAACTTCAGTTATCCAAGTAAACTGATGTATATACATCCTTCTTAAATTACCTAGCTATGTTACGTATTAACTATGGATTATAGTTATTTTTTATTTCTCTACTTGCTGTTTTCCTTATGTTTTGTTGTCTCATTTTACATATCCTTCTTTCATGTTATTTCCTAGAGTTTTCAAAGCTCAAAAATAGCTCTTCTCTCTCTTTTCTTTTTTTTTGGTGTATTTTAAAAATAGGCTCTTAAACATTTTTTTTTTCCCGAGTTAAGGCATTTCCCTTCATTCTGATGATTCTTCACTAAAAATTTTTAACTGCCTCCTCCTTTCTGTATCTATTGTAGTAGCAATGACAGCACCTTAAATTATAGTACTCTTTGGAGGCTTTCAGTCTAGCCTTAATTTAAATATATAGAGAAGCTGTTAATCTGTGGCAAGCTGCAAATACAGTCAAGTTATGATGGAGAACTTTCACACCAAGTTTTAACAGATTTATTACCTTGAAGTTTGGTGCAGTACCCAGGAAGTCATCGTGCCATTCTGTTGATTGGGTCAAGTCTGTGCACAGAACTTCCACCTGATGAGCTGAAGAAATAATCAATGTGAAACAAATTGATGATATTCTGTCCTCAGTAATAATGGGGGTATGAATAGAATAAATTCATTGATGTTAGAACCTGCTTCTTTATTGCTGACTGTTGGAGCACTTCAGAAAGGAGCCTGCAGTAGAAAACTCATTCTTAACAGTTGCATGTATGTGTGTGTAATTTGGAGGGGTTTAATTTGCTTTTTTTGTAACAATTTGATGTGCAAGAAAATGGCATAGGGCATTGTTCATCAAAAAATATTAGGAAGATGTTATGTAATCTGCTCAAAAGTCAGGTCCTGGTATTTTTTGTATCCATTTTATTCATGCGAGTGGTTGCCTCTCATGCTTTTTGTGTTTTTCTGAAGCTTTTGCCTCTCACCTTCACTCATGATGCATTTCTCAGCACAGAGGAATATTGTCAATGGCTATCAATGTCTCTCAACCACCTTTTCATTAGGCCTGTACTTACTGAAATCCTGTGGTGTCACCAAGACAAGCTGCAGTTGTTCTGAAAGAGCAAAACCCCCTCTCACCTAATGGAAGATGCTTTGGGATAAATTCTTCTTCTTTTTGACTTGTGACTGTTTAAATGCTGAGGGGGTTTTTTGAGGGATCACAGCTCCACTGCTCTAGACAGAATGGTTTTCTTCTGTAATCACTGGGGCTCAGAGCAATGTGTGGCTGAATGGGCCACGTTTATTTGCAGGCTGTACTCTTTCTTCTCCTGCAGCTCCAAAATGCCAAAGTGCACCCATGGTCCTGCTGTGTAAAGGGTGTGAGCAGAGAGGTCATTCAGGACAATTCAGTATTGCCTATTTTTTGTGGAGGTGGCTTTGTAGCTGCTCTTCAATCTCTTGCTGAGGTTAGGTTTGAAAAACCAACCAACAAGAGCCTATCAAGACAAGGCTTGTAGGGTCAAGTGCTTTTTTAAAGCCAGCTCTTATAGTGGCAAAAATGGACAAGGTTTTTATATGTGAGCCTTTTCTCAAGTCATTTAGGGAAACCATCATATCTGTGAGAGCACTAAGCCTTGCTGGAATGAGCTGTAGAGTGTTTGTGGATTGGTAGTAAACAAGACTTTTGGCTGAACTTCTGGCAGAAGGAACTTGAGTAGCAATAAAATTGTGTTGCTCACTAAACATGCAAGAGTTGGACAAATATGTCAGTGAATTAACAGGGAGAGGGTGAATGGATTGGACTTTACAAATAAACACATCTGTATGAACTGGATGTTTTTGGTCCCCTGAGAAGTAACATCTATGTGTAAGGAATGTTCAGGCTCCCTAATGAACAAAACGTGAAGTTTTTACGCAGAGATTTTTTTTATAGTACACCTAGCTAAAATGATGTTCATTTGCAAGTTCAGGACTCTTGCAGGAAGAAAACTCCTTTGTTAGCTGGAAACCCTCTCAGATCTATTATCAGGTACCTTAGTGGTACTTGAGTGAATTTGAACCAAACACTTGTTTCATTTTTGCTAGTGAAAATGAGAAATAACCCCACTGAAATTGATGTAATCCCATCAAAGAAAGTGAGGATAAACTGGTTTGCTGTGCTTATAAAAAAGTAGAGAAACAATGTCTTTCTTTTTATATGTATTTTAAAATTTATTATAAAATTAATACTGATCTCTTAAAAAGTGGATTTGTTTTCATACTCAGTTCTCAAAGTTTTTGTGTGAAATGCCTTTCAAAACACTGCAGTGATTTTTCAGCAGTGGTGCCCTTGCTAATATTCCAAGAAACAAGTGCTGCCATGTGTGAACATTAGTGGCATATTTCCAAACTCAGGTTTGTATAGCTGTACACAAAGGCCAGGCTGATGTGTCTGAGTGACATCTCCCATTTCTCCAGAGGGAGAATCTATTTACACCATAATGCACTGAAGACAGGCATGGCACTGAACATGGATGTGGCACTGAAGTGCACCCAGTGATTGACTGGAGCACTCTGGGGAGTGTAGCAGTGCTGTAGGCACACAATTCTCACTCGGCTTGAGGTTTCAGTTTGTGTATTGAACACTGTACTTTAGCTGTACTTCCTGCAAGGAAGACACATTTTTTCAGATGGACATCCAAGGTACTTAGGCTCAGAAGAGTCTCGGCAAAGGCCTCAAAAAGGGCCATGAACCTTTTTAGAGAAACTGATTTTGATTGCAGAGAATTTAGACTAAAAATAAGAAAGTCATGGCCCTTATGCAGAACAGGCACAGCAAAGGAATAGTTTCTTCTGGAAAAAATTTAAAATCCTGGTAGCTCCAGCTAGGCTTTTCAAAACACATGTTGTCTGAAGTGTTGCTGATGCCTGGGCTCTGTCTAGGTGTACAAAGGGGTGCTCTGAAGGTTCATTGCTGAGCTGACTGGATGAACTAGCCTTGGTAGCAGAAAATGTCTCCCTACATCGACAAAGACTGAGCTGGCACAGCTATGCCAGCCCTCCTGGACACAATTAATTTGAGAGGTTTACATGTAGTGCTTCATAGATGTGCCTGCAAAGCCAAAAGATCTCAGAAGGCTGCCTGGTAAAGTTTTAAAGCAAAGGCCTGAGCTTATTGTGACTAGAGGTACTCCCTCCAACTTAAATAAGGCTTTCTGCTGATACTTGCAGTCATACTGAGATTTTGCTGACTCTGGGAGCAAGAATAACAGAAGAAATGTGTACAGTCTTACACGAGTCTAGTCTGTGTTGTTGCTGGGAAGAGGAGGGATAGTCAGGTCATGGGAAATGGGAATGACATTATGTTCAGGAATTAGATGTAAAGGGTGATGTTTTCTGTCATTCAAGTAATCCATTCAGGTAGACAGAGCTGCAAAGCCTTGCAGGTCTATTTCTTCCTCTTGTTTAAGATAAGAATGCAAAAGGCATCTTCTTACACATCAAAGGGAGATGAAAGGTATTTGCTATTTATGTCTATTTTTCAGCAGCAGAAGAAATAAAAGTTTTCCAAAAAATTGAAGTACCATGGGAGAAAAAAAAATACAACCTACCTCCAAACTCAAAAAATCTCTGGGATTGGCTACTTCAGCTTCTTCAGCGTGAGCTCAGATCACCTTTTCCAGCTAAGTACTAAGAGGAAAGGAGAGGTGAAAGGTTTTTCTAATGTCTGCTCTAACTTCTGTAATTAATAGAAGGGATAATTTACTGGTTACTCAACTGAATTATATACTAGCAAGAGCAACATAACATTAGTAACTTGGGAGGAACAAGAAGGAGTTTGTACTTGGGTAAATGTTTGTCTCCCAGCAAGAATTGTCTGAGTCACCAAAACAAAAAAAGTCAGTCACTTATACCAGAAAAGCAAAAAGCAGCCAGGTGGCAGCTTTTGTCTCTTTGGTTTTTTGTTAAATAGCAAGATGAATTAAAGGGTGGTTGATCTCGTTAGTGTCTGGGGATTTGGATGGGTTGTGTCCCAATGTTTATATTAGTTCTCTCTAGTCGTTTTATAAAACTTTGTTTATCTGGCAGGAAGAACTAGGCAGCATTTTACACATGTGGTGCCAGCTTTACAACTGCATCAAATGGCAGAATAATCAGGCATTTGGGAATAAGTGCCTGGTTAGTTTGCCAACTTTGTGGCAGACAAAACCACCAGAGTTCTCAGCAAATGGAATCATATAAGATTCAGAAAGATTATTTTTTTCTTATGGTGCTCCCATCCTGAGTGACTGCACCTGGGCACTGGTCTACAGCAGCATCATTTTCATACACTGAGTGTCTGGCCCAGATGTGATAGATTTAAAGGATTGTTTGGATAATCATGAAGGATAAACTGAACAATCATGAGAAATGTGTTCTCTTACAGCAGCAAATTTTTGTTGTTATTTCTGTGTTTTTTAGGACAAAGACAGAAAAACAACTACTGCACTGTTGGTTGGCTTAGAGGATTATGCCATGACTTGGTAAACATGTTTTGGTTTTTTTTTCCTAGGTGCTACAGGGACTACTAAAGATGTGTAAGTACTTATTCTACTCTACTCTTTTAAATATACAACCCTGGACATATTTTCAGTCATACTAGCCTTATACCAGATTCAGTCATATATGATTCATCTGGCTCCTAACATATAATCAACACAACCAGATGTTTACTGTGACAGCTTTCATCTCCACAAAACAACTCCTTGTCTTGTTTACTTTTCTATAGATTTTTGCTTGTTATTTCTCTAACAGAAATTTCTTTTCTCTGCTTCTGTTGAGACAGTTGTCTAGCAGAGCTGGTTATGTTACTTCAGATTGCTTTTCTCTGTCATGTGCCAGTGTACCTCTTTTCCAAAGGCCATGTAATTGTATGAAGCCAGCACATAAATTTCCACCAGGCCCAGTGAGAGATTTAGAAAGCAACTGAGACAAATTCCCCTTCTTTGCGTGAGACACACTAACCCCTCCAACTTCCTTTTCAAAGTACCCCCCTTCTCTAGGTATTCTCTGCAGTAAAGATAGTATCTATTAGTTTGACTCAGGGTAGCAGAGGGCAGCCCTACCCATCCTGTTTTTCTCTAAATGTGCAAGGTCTTTTTTAGAGCTGTTCTTATTTGCTGATACAGGAATGTACAGGAACAGCTTTATTAGCCATAAATGTATTTTTCTATCAAAGAAAACCATAAAGAACTCCTCCTGAGGTCTTGCCTTCTCCTATTTCATGTAATTGGTATTTGCCACTAGAGTTGGCAACTGTGGGACGTGAGAAAGATTGTTGTGTTATGCAATAGGAACATACTTCTGTTTTATTTACTTCACTTAGAATAACTCCTCTAATTAGATGGAGGAATCCTGGTGTAGAAATGAGGGCAGTCAAGTCAGATAAACAAGTGGAGGGAAGAGCTTAACAACAGCCTTGTCCTTGCTATTACAGAGCAAGGACAAGAGAACTAACAGGTGTCACTTGGCTGATCAACACTGTTGCCACAGATACTCTTGAGATCTGTGTTACCTCTGTAGTCTGTTTTCTGGGCTTGCAGTGCAGGCAATAAATAAATTACAGAAGGCAGTCTTATAAGGAACCTCTTCTTGATGCAGTCTGCAGCATCACTGCCCTCAGTACTTCTGTATCTACAAACCCATTGGTTTAATTTATAGCAGGGCCTTTTTTATTGTTCAATTTAGATAATTTAAGGACTGACTTAGAACTGCATTTTTCTTTTTGCTCATCAGTAGTTTTAAATGTTAAAATCGCATGCACTGTTAAATTATGAATGTTGTAGCCATGTTCCTGCGCTTAAAGGTATGGGGATGTAGAACTGGGTCTATGTATAGAACTGTGTTTAACTGTGTGTAAGCATTTTTAGAGCCAGGCTGCAGGAGTTAAAATGGAAGCATCCTACTTATTAATGTGAGTTCATCTGTCATGTTTCAAAATAGTATCAAGATAACTTAGAAAAAAAATTAATTACTAGTGCAGTCTTCAACAAAGTGAAAGGGTCAATCCTGGAGCTATTACTCATTCAGATTAAGGATAGTGGAGCCAGCCAAGCAAACCATATGAGTAATAGCATGGTTGAACCTTCTCATCAGATATTAGAAACACACATCTACTAACGAGGAATGGCAGTGATGACCCAAAAGCCCTAATCAGACATTCTAATACTTAACAGGAGATTTTTATGAAGGAAGTAAACTATCAGAAAAATTATTCTCATTTCATAGAAACTAACAAAGCAGATTTATATTAACTAATGTTATAGATCCACAAAAGCTTTTTACACCTTTTTACTTTAATCAGCTAAAGCTTCTCTTTAAATAGCCCCCCCCCCCTTTTTTTTTTTTGCTGTCAAATTTCAGTCATATCAGTTCTAATCCAGCAAAGCATTTAGGTATGTGCATCATTACATCATTACATGCTTTTTGGTACCAAATCTGGTTATTCTAACTTGAGGTTTCTCATTTCTTGCCTGTGACTCCTTGCCAAAGCCCTGTGTCTCCTGGAGTGAGCAGCCACATGGAAGGGGAGAGGGCTGGATCCTGCTCTGAGCTCTCCTGAGTGACTGTGGGGAAGCTGCTTTGCCCTCTGGGCCTGGAGTTTCTCTGTCAATAAGATAGGGATGATGATATGATCTTCCTCTGCAAAAGGCTCTTCCTCTCTAAGGGCTGTGTGGTGAGGAGAAGGACACATGCTCTGAGAATGTGTCTCTCCTCTGTGCTCCAACCCAGAATCTGTCAGCCAGCTTCAGCCCATGCTCCTGCCCCACTAATAAAGAAACATTCATCACTGCTAATTGGGAAAGCTTAGCTGTAGGAGAAGTAAAGGATATGCTAGAAAGTAATGCAATGCCTGCGGTATTCAGCGCGTGGCTAGGTCTGGGAGAGGATTGGTTACAGTAGGAAGGAAAGGACACAACAGCTCAAGCCTGTTGCAAAATATTGAGAGGAATTGCATGAAATACAAATGAAAGGCCCTTGTTCCCAAGAAACACCAAGAATCTGAGGAGTAGTTGTCTGTCACTTGTTCAGAGTTCAATGAATAATTTCTGGTGGGACTACTGAGCACAGCTAGAAAGAGTCTGTATAATGCTCAGCACAAACAGAGCAAATAAAAGCTGAGGTAAGAAAAATGTGGATGGAAAGAATTAGTGTGAACGCCTGTCATCTGACATTTAAAATAAGTGAGAAATGGCAGCTCCTTTTGCCATCAAATGGACATAGGACTGATGGATGTGAAAGCTGACAGAGGAACAAAGTGTGGTTTTCAGATTTTGGGTGACAGGAAGACTCCTGGGACAGACAAAACCTTAACAAAAAAACCCACTTACTCAGGTGAAAATAGAATGCCATTATGTGGATTTGATGTTAAGTGTGCCCATTGGCTCCAGGACTCTGCCCACGCTACCTGCTGAAAACCGTGCTCTTGGTTCCTCTGCAGATGTCAACAGCATCTGAGGCAACCACACAGCAGCCGCTCAGCACCAAGCTCCTTGGACTGTTCCTTTTGCTGTCTATTCCTGGTGCAGAAAAGCTTATCCTAGCTTGCTGTCCCTGGAAGACTGCTGGCCTCCTCCATGTCCATGTCTGTGAGCCCAGGAGATGTGGCATTGGGAGCACTGCTGAAACCAAAGGAGCTTCTCTCCACTCTCACTCCCACGTGGTTGAGCGTTGCTGTTGTGGCTTTGCCCCTCGGAGCCACCTGTGTTCACCCAGCCTGGGCACAGAAGCAGCACCTGCCTCAGTGGCTCAGCAGACATTAAACATGCAGAATTAGTGGGCACCTTTCAAAAGGGGGCCTTGAGTCATCGTGTGTGAAGGCAAGAGGCGTGTGTAATAAATGAACTGGGGCAGTGTTCCTTCCTGAACCCCCAGAAAGGTGTGTAGAATGGCTTATTCCTTAAGTGCCATCACCCAAATTTTTCCTTCTTTTCTCTCTCACACTCCCATGTTCCTCCTATCTCTGCTCACTCCCTCTTTTCTGGCAGGGCTACACCAGTTTGCCCCCAATCATCGCCCAGCCCAAGAGCTGTCGTCTGTACAATCACAGATTATTTTTGCTGCCATGCATTCGAAGAAAAAGGTATTGCAAAAATTACTACTTTGATTTATAGCTAGTAAGAGGAAAGGAAGAAAGTGGAATGTTTAAAAACCCCCTTGTATGCTTAATCATAGACCTGGATAATTTGTTTTGGTGAGAGAATTACAGTAATGGTCTGTGATGCCGTATTACAAAACATTTCTGGAACAGAAGAAAATGGCCCTGTTTCCTACTAGAAAATTTTTATTTAATAAAAAAAAAAATTGACATTACTTTCCTGGTGGACAATATTGACTATTATTCTTACAACTCCATTTCAGAGGCTTCAAGCTGTGCATGAAGTTGTCGGTGCTCTTAAAGGACTCTTTTCTCTGGACAATGGTTAATCTGGATTATAGAAAATGTTCCCAATTGTATGAGAAAAATCAATCCTGTGACATATTTGGTTGGGTCAACAAAAATGACTGTTTGTGATCTTTTGGGACCCAAAGTCCCTTTCTTAAAGTAGATTTTTTTTTTCCCCTGAAAATACATCCTCATTTCCACCTACTGATATACACAGGCTTTCCATTTTCTTCAGGAGAAACTGGCCCACACTAGCACAGAGCAGCTTCACAGTCCTCAAGAAAAAATGTCTCTGCATTCTCTGACTGTGTTTGAGGACTGTAAGATGACTTAGGTATTACACAGGGTCACAGGAGATGGGAAATGCCTTCTGAAATGGCTCTGCTTCCTCCAGGAAGGGATGGCAGGAGGGCCAGGGAATGAGGAGTTTATTGATCAGTCTTTCTTGAGTGATAAGACATAGACAAAGACAGCAGACAAGGAATGCTATGCCCTGCATAAATGTAATCTAGCAAAATTGCAGAATAATAAGATTTACTCCAAGCCTCTTCTATTAAAAGGACCAGTGTACTCTTATTCACTGTGGTGATGCAGAAAGGATAGTTGGAAATGTTCTGTCCCTTAGGAAGTAGGTAGATGTCAGAAAATATCCAAGTTGTAGCAGTATTATTAAGGCATTTGCTCCCCTCCCAGGAGGTTTAAGGGCATTTTCTTACACTTAAGACTGCATCTTGCTATGAGCCCTCTGCTCTTCAGGCCAAAATCCCATTGACTTCAGGGCCCTGTAAGGGCACGGAGCCCCAGCAATTAAACAGTAGAAACATCAGCCTTTTAGAATAAACAAATTGGTTACAGACCCAGCTAAAGTGCAGCTGCTGCCTCATCCATACCCAGTCATGGAAATAGAGCTCAGAATCCAAATATGAAATCAAAGGTGAGTGATTTGTGTGATGACTGATGTTGGGACACAGACTGAGACTGCAGCACAGGCATTGCATACTGAAGGAGTAAAAGTAAATTCTTTATATTTTTTGTATTACATTTGCCTTCACATCAGTGCTGGTTACTTTAACCCCTGCTCCCATTCAGCTACACTGAACAGTATATAAAACTGGGAGGAATCAAACCTCAGTGACTCTCTATTGATCTACAGACTGACCTGTGATTTTACCATAAAGGAGAAGTAATTGCCCATTTATATGGGATTAATAACAGCATTTGGTTTGCAAACAACTGAATTCAGGAATTGCAGTGCCTCATTTTATAGAGCAGCCCTGTAACAGCTTCTGGCTTCTGTAATAGCTGCTGTGAAAGTTTTTCTCTCTTCATCCTCACTCACATGCCAGCACAAACACCCAGTCCCTTTACTTTCCTCTTTTGGGGAATAGCAGTCCAGGCTTGTTCCTGTTACAATGCAGAGCCTTAATGTTCCTTTTATGTGGGGAGCAGTGTGGGGACTCTCTCTGGAAGAGTGTTAATTTACCTGTTTCTGCTCCCAAATCTACTTTCAGATCTCACTGGTGGGGGTCATAAAAAGTAAGCTGCATCTTTTTATTTCTTCTGTACATGTTATTGGAAAATTGTCCTTTTTTTTTTTTTTTAATACCTGACTACTTTGTTGAATGGTAGATGTCCTGAATTAAACTGGGGTCAGTAATAGTTCTTCCCTTGCTTGTGAATTTACCCAGAAACAATCTGCTAACATGATTTGTATCTTTTGATATTGCAGAGCAGAAGAATCCATATCAGATGATGACAAAAGGAGGTAGGTGCTCTGGTCAACCAGGGTTAGCTTTATTTGCAATAGGCTGCACTGAGTTCTGCCACCAGTTACACATCCTTCTTTCCTGCCTCCTAACTCCCACCAACACCAACAAAGCAGAAGAGAAACAAAAAGAAGAGGAAATCTCACACAGAGTTGAGTATTGATGAGTCCACCCAGGCTGTTATTGACCTGGGGAGGTGGGAACTTTGTGGCAAAAAGAGCACATTATCTCCCAGCTGTAGGTGGTGTGCTCGATAGGGGCTGGTGGCCTCTGCCTTCACACCAGCACCGCCACAGAGGGTGCCATTAGCTATTGTGGGAGATCTCTGCTGGGCTGGAAGTTGAAGGAAGTACGAGTCTGTCATCAAGCAAATTAGAAATTGGCTCAGAACCCCAGGAGCTGGAGGAGGTGTGATTAATTCAGCACCTAACGGGGCAGAACAGTGTAAAGGGAGCCTCTGCAAGTAACTCCAGGCACAGCAGAGGCTTTAAGGACCCATTTTTTTACCTCCCTTCATCTGTCCCTGCTTTTCATACAAGCTCTTTGGAGCCAGAAATTATCCTCTGCAAGTCCATGAAGGGGAGAGGGTTGGGCTATGAAAGTACCTAAGACACTTGTGCTCCTTTTTACTAACAGTGTTCTCCAAGTATAACCCTAAGCAGGGGCAGGCAGGTCACATTTATTAATGAGGTCAAAGTGCTATTTACCTGGTGTGCATTGTTTGAAGTGTGATGCTTTGGTGGTGCCAGTGTCAAACATCAGTGTCAGATCAGCTCTGTCCTCAGCCAGATCTACTCAGACAGAGCTGGACAGGTGGGATCTCGTGATAAATATCAGGAACTGGAGTGAAGAAAATAGCTGCTTTCACAGGGAGAAGTGTCCCATCTGAGCGCTGATGTGCCTGTAATCGTTTCTCCCCCAGGAACTACGGCGGGGTGTACGTGGGGCTGCCATCGGACGCGGCTGCCATGGCTCCCAGTCAGACAAAAGCTGCACCCAAAGGTACTGGCAGGCTGTGGGTTCAATTTCTCCTGCTTTCTGGGGATCATTTCATCTAGTAGGATGTATGTCCTTTAAAAATCCATTGTTGTTTCAGACAGACTGGCTAGTCTTGAAGCCTCTTAAGGCTGTGGGGCTATTTATACTTGTTAAAGGGATTGTTTCCATTTTTTAAAAATGTAACACGCTTTTGCAGAAGGATCCTAGAGCAGATGCTGACAGTGTAGGTACATGGTATTCTGAACATCTCCACTCTCTGAGTGCTCTGTGAATTGAAAGAAAACAAAACCCTGTTAGGACTAAGAGGCTGTGATAGATGTACTTGCAGAGCCCCAGCGCTATTTTTAGTTTTGAAGGTATTTACTTGCATTGTGGTGAATTCCAGTAATAACAGTAAGTGCTTGCTCTCAGGTTTATTTCTGTTCTTAAATGCAACCCAGCAGAAACTGTTTCTTTTCCATGTTATATTTTTGAGCAGTGGGAAAAAGCATTAGATTTATAGCTATTTAATTGACAAGTCATAAACATATAATTATGAAATAATGTAATATTCTTTTGATTTAACACAAAAAAATGCTGCTGTCACGTATGTACAGCACAGAGTTTAGGCACTCATGCTTCCAAAGTCTGCTGCAAAACAAAAACATGAAAAACAGTAACACTATTAACCAAAATAAAAGTAGCTGGTTTTGGAACAGTACTTAGTTGCTTTTTTTTTTTTTTAATTTTAACCTTCTTTGTCTTTTGTTTTCTAATTAAGATTAGAAGGAAATAAAGACATCAAGATGCAAACAGCCCGAGGTACAGTATGTTTTGATTAACATTATGTGCTTGGCATGCATTTGTTGAACAGAATAAGGTAGCAATGCTCCCTGTGATGCTCTAAGTTGGTCTGGGAACTACCAAGTTACACTTCCAGCTGCATCATAACTCCCAAAGCCTGGACTAAGGACCAGTTCTCAGTGGGTGCAGATATAAATTAGACAGTAGTAAAATTGTATTCTTGGTGAGAATTGAGAAGCAAGGAAACTCTGTATTACTTCATTTGGGAGCAAGCAAAAATCAAATGTCCTTAGTGGTACTCAGACCTCCCATGAGAAGTGAGGTTCAGCAGCAGTGCTTAGATCAGCAACTGCAAAGAGAAAGATTTCTCCAAGAATGAGGATTTTGCAGTTTGAAAACATCTGCTTTTTTTGGAAGGACCTTGAGGACCATGGTGTGTCACCCACTAAGTAATGTATTGGAGCTTTCCCCTTGCTATGGGAGTATCTGTGGGGGCTTCATTTTCCACCAGCTAAAATAGGACATTGAAGATTTATAGGCTCTATTCCTGAGTGAAGAGTTTTGACTAAGTTTAAAAGAAAATCCTTTATAAGTTCATGTCTGCAGAAAAAATAAAAACAAAGTTTCCATTCAGTATTTGAACTGAAAATAAATAAACATTTACAAATTTTGATAGGCAACTGTTTTGATGTCTAGCTGATGGGGAACTGAAAATTATTAAGCTGCCAACAATTTCCATAAGAAGCAGAGCCCTTTCCTAATTTAGGTGAAGAGCCAGAAACAGTTTTGGCTGATCCCAGTGCTGGATGTAGGCCTTGTAGAGCAGAACACATATAATAAGTGTCTTGGTTAACCCCAGAACTTTTCTAGGAGCAGTCTTAAACAGGGAGGACTTCAGGTGGTCTTCACAGTAACCTGGCTGGGATGTCTAAGCTAAAAACACCATCACCCTTGACCTGGCCAAGGCTCAAGCACCATCTTGAGGTTGCAGCTTTCCATCTGTGTTTATAAACAGAGTCTGAGTTACTTAGGCCCTTGTCTAGGTGCTTTAGTTGAATGCCTGAGGCTGGATAGAATCAATCACTTGACTTTTTTTGCCATGTAAAATAGCTGAAAATGCACTTGCCTTCATTCATGCAAGATCAGAGCTTAGCTGCTGACTCAAGTCTTACCCAGATGAGCAGCTTCAAATCTACAAAGGGTCCTCTGAGCTCCACAAGTTTGTATGTGTGTGTTTGCAGTTCATGGACTACAAATCCCTCAGCTTCTAGTGACGACCTAGTTCTCTGGTTTATGTACAGAATGTTCCTGTATTGCTTTTCCACTATTGCTTTTCCAGTCTACCTAAATCTGTTCCTTTTTTGTTTTAACAGTCTGCTAAGACCAGTTACAGTGCTTTGGAGAGAGCTGTCTTTGTGCTGAAGATTTTGATATTTACAAGGCCTTCCAGAGAGCAAGAGAGATCAGAGCACCAAAAAATCCAAACTGTTGCAAGTTCCAACTACGGGTAAAGCTTAAAGTACAGCGTTGAATCAGTTTCCTATGATAGAGAAATTATGGAAACCTCCTGCTGTTCTCCAGTGAAAAGTGAAATTGGTGGACTCATGGTGGATGTTTCTGCACAAGAGCTAACTTTGATGATCTGCAACTTATTTCTCTGTGGCCATACTGCAGATTCCATCAGCTATCATCTATGCTTCATATATTTTCTCCAACAGTTTTTGATAGATTTTATATAGAAAACCATCACTACGGCCCACTCAATAGTTTCTATGGTAGGTTCCTGTAAATTAATTGTTATTTTACTTCAGAGTAATATATTTGACAAGTTGGCATCTTTTGGGGAATATTGAAAATTTTAATATTTTTGCTGTGAAATCTTAAGAATAGGATGAAACAAGCTTAAGACCATAAGGTTCTTTATAACTATTGCTGTCCCTTTTATACCATGAGACAAATATTAGTGTTTAATTTTCATCTTGTAAAAAGATATTGCTCTAGGAAATTGATTCAAATAAGAATGATATACTCCATTGTATTGTTTATGTGTCTGTTTATATTTTTCTTTAGCTATATCGCTTTTATAAAGCATTTCACGTAAAAAAATACTAACAAAATTAACTATTATATGTTCCCTTCCATGTAATAATAATAACATGTCCTTGCATATGGTTGAAGTGGTAGTATTTTCAGAGTTGTGGGACTAAACTCCAGTGCTGCATCCTCCTGACCTGTAGAGGACTTTTGATCATTATTAGAGTTTTTTATCCCTGTCTCATCTGTAAGCATCTCCAGTATGGCAAATTGAAACAGAATGAATACTATTATTACTTCAGCAAATTGTTCAGGTTTTAAAATTCATTAAGTTAATAGCAATTGTAAGTTTCACATAGAACATAAATCAGATTGTACATTTATAGATGGCTGAATAAGTATTTAAATTATTAAAGCCTTTTGGATTATTCTTTAGTCAAACTGTTTTTAATGGGACTTGATATGCCATATACCTTAAATAATCAAATAAACAACAACAAAAAAAACCAATCTGCACTATGTTAATATACTACTGTACATTAATGACTATTTTTAAAATTAAAAGAGAAAAAGCAAACCAGAAGATTTGGACAGGAAGAAATAAGCCGCCGTGAACCATGAAATTCCTGCCCTTTTCACTGATACTTATAACTACCAATGAACTACCATTGACTATGATTTCCAGTAACTTGCAGCTTTCCTTTTTAAATAGTGGTAGTTTGATGTGAGGCTTGCAAAAAGAGACATTTAAAAGTATTCCTTGCTTGTCCTCTTTTAATTATTTGTGACATGATTTATTGCTATTCTCTAGAAATCTGCCACTCGTGTTATCAACGATTTCAGGCTCCCAGCTCCTGAAGACAAACATGCATCTCATTCTTGACCGTCGACCTCAAACCGAGATGAAATAAGATTGAAGATTAGGATGTGGTATTGAAATATCTCTCAGTATGAATGAAAGTCTGTAGATTATATCTGCAGAGTCTTGTTTTTGCAAGCCAGGCTGGGGAGGACTCAAATAGCACTGGGTGATAAACATGCAGGCTTTTCTCCTACCTGCTTACCATAGCATGAGGGTATAGCTCCACTTCACATGTTCCACCAATGGCCAAAATGGTTTGCATAGCACAAGTTTATGTAGTACAAACCAATTAGACCCATGCCTGACCTGATCATGATTGTCTTTCCCAAAGCAGAAAAAGCACCAATTGTCCTAGGATACATCAGCGTTCAGCTTGTGCTCAAAAATCCAACAGCAGATGCCAGTAATCAACCTGGTTGTTTGTCCACTTTTATCCTTCAGTTGCTGGGAAGAATCATCAGAAAGGTGGACAGGGCTAAAGTTGAACATCACTTGTTCTGTTACTGACATCTGTAGCCCCATATGTGGGCAGAGGGAGGAAAGAGGTGATTGCTGATGAGCAGCTCCTCGCAGCTGGTGGTGGGACAGTTGCAAAGGGTACTTTCCTTGGTTCACATCATTGCTTATTTTTCCTGTGCAGAGCTACAGAGAAGCGTGGAGCACTTTGTAGAATTGGTCTTTTAATGTTTCATCCTCTGAATGTGTGGGAGGTACAGTGGTTTCTTAATATTGTTGTTCCTCTGCATCGTTTAATCTCAAAAGTTCACTGACCAACTGACAGATGGGCAGCATCACAGACTGGAACCTCTAAAATAGACATAAATTCATTTATGCTGTGCGGGCCTGTACCCATCAAAGTAAAGAGCTAGGGCCATGCCCTTGTCTTCAATTTGCAGACTCTTGTCTTCTGTTTTCCCAAGGATCCATGAATCTAGAAACTGTGTGACAGGACGCTGTATTCTGTCCTGGCCAAATTCCACTTAGGGAACTGATTTTCTGCTCATGAAAAGTCCTCTATGGTGAGCAGCCTTTGTTAATAAAAGCACATGTCATTTCATGGAGAAATGAGTGTGTCTACTCTTTCAAAACTTACAGTCTATGGATATTTCTGTTAGGAGGAGGAACAGAAAAGAAACCCTATATGCCAGCTGCCAGCTGTGCATGTGACAGCATCCTTGGAGAATATTTAGGCACTCAAATGATGGTTCAATGGCAGAACTGAGAACAGAACACAAGGAGCCATTGAATGACAGAGTTGTTATTATTAAGGAATATACTTTGGTTTTGTCAAAACATCTTGAATTACCATTTGTGAAAATAAACATTTAAATGTTGGGGCTGTAATACCATTTTTCTTGCAGTGGTTACTGTTTCTCCAGCCAGAGCTGAGGAGCCAGTGGAAATAATTCAGCAAAGAGTGGATTTGGGCGTTATAATCTCAGAATCTCTGATCTGAGATTCTTTGGCATCCCAGAAATACTATGCTTCAATTTGTTAATCTTGAAAAATTCTGGAGTAGGAAAGCATAAGATTGAAATTACAGTTCAGTGACCAGCTGAAAAACACTCAAGATATCTCATGTTGCAAATTTTGGTCCCTTACAAACTATTTCACCTCAAAGTCAGCTTTTCTTTTGAATTATGCTAATGAGGCAGTGCATTTATTTTGCTTTTTACCTAATGCAGGACCTGGAGGTTTGTTGTGAAGGCCCGACTTCTCAGTTTCTGGGCAGTCCAGACAGAAATACTACCTGTCTTTTATGTGCCATACACATCCTGGTGTAGTTCAGATGATGTGACAACTTTAACTCTGTGTTGCTCAAGGGTTAAATTTTGTCACTAAGAGGGTTGCAGAAGACCTGGTAAAAGCCAGTGTAAGCTCAGTTAGAACTTCGTTCACTAGAAGTGAAATCCTTTCCTAGCAAAAAGTCCACACAAGGCTGAAGCTGCAGAATATCATAAAGGTGAAGTTTGTCTCTAATGAACACAAAGTACTAATTTAGTTGTTTTCATCCAAGTCTGCATGTCTGGCAGAGGAGACTCTGCTGTATGGGACTATGGTTGAAATGGCATCACTATTCCCTGTCACCCACACAAGTCTAGCAATTCTCAATAATCATGCTTCCCAAGCAGTTGGTGAGTCACTGCTGATCTGTTTTCTGCAGAGTAGACCTCTGTTTGGTTCCCATGGTGATCAGAAGTGACAATTATTACAGGCTGCTACTACAGTTTCTCAGTTGTGTGTGCCCACTAAAAGAAGCTCTTACCTGGTTGTAGTCCCTGGGTGTTTTGCAGTGCATCATCATTGCTTCCTACTGACAGTAATTTAAATGCTTCAGGTGAATTGGCTTTGTGGAGAACAGGCTGAAGGAGAGGGATTTGGGGAGTATTTTTGTTTTTAGAACAATGTATTTAGAACAAGATGAAGAAAATAACAACTCTGTAAACTTTCCATAGAGCAGTGGTGTTCCAGTATTGCAGGAAATCTTTAGAGGCTGGACGAAATGGCTGAACCCTTGTTCTAAAGACAATCAAGCACAGAACTTAGGTTTATTGTAATAGGAGCTATTTCATTTTACCTGATCTGACAATTTTTGCTGTAACTCTGGGGTTTTCCAACACAGAAGTATTTGCCAGACAGCAGAAATGTGTCACCCCTATTGTGGGACCTTCTGTGTACTGGTCACCGTCTGGTCACTGTTAAAATACTTATAGCTGAAGATAGAACTCAGCACATTAACCAGATCATTCTGTGAAATGCAGTGAAACTCTGATTAGCATAACTGTACTGAGAAAAGAATTAGAAAGATACCACAGGATTAAGCCTGAGTAAAAGGGGGCTTTATGTGCCAGAAAGGAGAAAACACATTGGAGAATGAGGATTATTATGCAGCGAAGACAGATGTAGAAAGAGGTTAGGAAAAGAAAATGACATAAAAAAGGAAATACCTTAATTGAGTATCCGCTGCATTTCTCCATTATTTTAATCTCTAGAAAGTAGAGCAAGAAGTAGAGAGCTGCCAAATTTGACTGGGGGAAATGGGAGTTGGCTTATCAGGTCATTCACCCTCAGATGTCTGAGACTGCAAACCTTTAAGGAAATAACTTGTCTCATTTTTGTTTGCTTAAAGTCCAGTGTAATGAGCCCACGCACCTTAAAGGTCCTTTTGGGTGTTACCAGTATAAATAAATATCCTGCTGTCTCTTTCAAAATTTCTTTTGGTGTTCCCTTAGTTTATGTCTCTCTATGCAGACTGAGAAAACACCCAAGATGTAAAAACAATTAACAGGATTAGTATAAGAATAGATTACAGAACATGCAAAAAGGAACCCAGAGTTTAATCTAAAAAACAGTGTAGAGATAGAACCTAAGCTTTGGTTTAGTTATGCCATGTATTTTAGACTTCTGATATTACTAATGAATCACTGTGCAAGTGATTCGTTTGGGTCACAGCACCTTATTGCTACTCTAAAATAATCTGTCCACTCAGAATTTTGTTTCTGGTCTTTGATTCCTATGTTACAGGAGATAGCAGTAATATGAAATACTAAATTCCACACTTCACCTTTGCTGCCCACTTTTTGTGTTGGCTGAATCTGAATGCTGTCTGCAGGATGGCTTCATCTCCATAAAAGCTAAGGCTGTGATTCAGAATGACAGTTAATTAGAAGCAAATCATATTTGATAACAGTTTTGTGGGGGATACTAGACTGCTGGAAAATGCAAGACTTATTTGCAGTTATGGAGGTATTTGAACTTTGGAGAGTCCACACTGTGTCACTATCAAGCTTTACTTGGTAGTATGCAAACATAAAACCACACACATAAATAAACAAAATCAGGGAGATAACACACACCTTCAAGCTTATATCTAATATCTGTTTATGGTTGTATATTACTGGAGTCTGACTGTAACCTTGAGCTGTGAATATTTACCTTACTTACAGCTAGGTTTGCATTCCCTAGAGGATATTGCTGTGAGGAAGCCTTGGAAGGACTCCTACTACCTGGTTTGTTTGTAGGAGCCTCACATGCTTATGGGAAATCAACCAATTTCTCTAAAATTAAAAGATTTAATCAGATCATAATGTATAAATAATATCAACTTGATCAAACTCCAAGTATCTGATTATTAAAACAATGTACTTCATAATTGAAGTCTCACATGAAACCAGCTGCCTGCTTCTTTTTCCTCTTCCAAATTATGAGTTACCTTAATAAATAAATAAATTCTTTTTGCTTTAGAAGGAACTGCTTCAGATTATCAGATAGAAACAAACCATTTTTGGCAGGGAATTATTTTCTAATAAGGAAACTGTGCCAGCCAGGAGAGATGGAGGTTTTGTAAATTCCAAATTATTTCAATAGGATGAATAATAGTTGGAGAATTTACACAGCACTGTTAAAGAGCCTTTGTTTAAGACATCATTGCTTGTGTGAGCATTGCTTCTTGAGAAACCCAAGATTTTCAGTGAAAATAACTACTTGAAAAATAAGTTTTGATTTATGCTAATATTATCTCAAGAGCAGCATTATGTTTTTCTCCTTGAATTTCAAGAGGAAGCCAAATTCTCATTGGAGCCAGTGAGTAAACAATCTACCTCTCCTTGCCTGCAAACAATCACAGATAATTCTCATTCAGAGGTATAAGAAAAAAGATAACTGGTAGTAGGAACATATATGTTTATACAGTTGAAATGAATCCAAATCTTTAACAAATTGCTGTAGATTAGACTAGATCTCATGCTTCTTCCTTTCAAGTATTTTCATTAAAACATGATACTTTTTTTTTCTTGTTGGTTGAAATAATCCCCAGCAAAAATATTTCTTCCATGTTTGTTGCAAGAGTATGTAATTCTTTATAATTTGCAGCACTTCTTGCACTATTTTTCATTTTTATCTAGAATTCAACTTCTGGCATAAAAAGCCTCCACCACAGGCTATGTTTTCCCAAAGGGCTAGGCACACACCTGTGCTCAGCTGAGCATTCCAAGTAGGTGCTGTTGGAGATTTTATCCTGAACACTTCACTACTCAGCTGTCTTTCTCAACTTCAGTTGAAACAGGGACAATGTTGCCTGATTGTTCTCCAGGAGGAGCATCTACTGCATGTGTGACTGTGTCATCTTGAGATTTGTACTGGCACAGTTTGAGGAGTCTTTGTTATCCAGGAGGATATTGAAACTTCATCTTGGCTCCTGCATGACACCTGCTTGACAGGGTTTAGCCCCAGCCAGCAACTAAGGCCCACGCAGCCACTCTCTCACTCCTCCCTGGTGGGATGGGAGAGAAAACTGGAAAAGTGAGAGAACTTGTAGGTTGAGCTAAAGCAAAAGCTTCACACACAACCAAAGCAAATAAGGAATTAATTCACCACTTCCCATGGGCAGGCAGGTGTTCAGCAATCCCCAGGGAAGCAGGGCTCTGGCACACATAACACTGACGGGAAGACAAACACCATCACTCTGAAAGTCCTCCCTTTCGTTCTTCTTTCCCCAGCTTTATATGCTGAGCTTTGCATGCAGGTATGGAATGCCCCTTGGGTCAGTGGGGGGTCAGCTGTCCCAGCTGTGTCCCCACCCAGCTTCTTCTGAGCCTTCAGTCCCCTTGCTGGTGGGATGGTATAGCACAGGAATAGTGGAGCCACAACCAACACCAAAGAATGAAGGCTTCAAACATCTGTTCTGCTCTTTATTGTTCCTCAGTACAACCTTTTAAAGTCTTGATCTCACATGCATTCCACTTGTGTGTCCTCTCCACCCTTCTGTGGTTGGTCAGTGCCCCTCAGCACCCCATGGCTCATTGCCTTCAGTACCAGTCACTGTCCCACACAGCTGTACCCATCAGGGATGAGGCTCAGCCACAGCCCCACTCCCAATTACCACAAACTGTGTGCCTACAACAGGGTTGTGAGAGGCAGAGATGGCCTTGATTCTGTGTAAGCCTCACTCAGCAATAATGAAAATATCCCTGAATTACTAACACTGTTTCCAGCAAAAATCCACAAAACCACAGACACATCTGAGCTACTCTGAAGAAAATAAACTCTTAAGCCAGCCAACAGCAGCAAACCCCTTCAAATTTTTTGTTACGAAGTTGGAAAGCACAAATGGTGGGATAGTGTCTCCATCACATTTCAGTTTGTGCAGTGATGTGCAGAACAAGAGTAAGCATTACTGGTAAATTAGTTGGATAGATGACTTGGCCACATTTCAGTCACTCTGGAGTGGCTTGAAATTATGGCAAAAGGAGCAACATAAAGAATCAGTATCACAAATACCCATATTAAACATTGCAAATGCTAGCAGCATCCGGTGTTCTGTCATTGCAGTCCTGTGAAAATTTCACCTGCATGCCTCTGTAGATAGCAAGAGAAGTTACTCCTGGTAAAGTTTTTACCCTAAAAATAAATTCCTCAGAGTGGCTGATCATTTGACCCATAGGCTTTCTTGCCTGGGCCATGGGGTCTGGCTGATGTACACAGAGTGTAGCTCTTCATCATCTGGAGCCCCCACTCTGCAGCCTGCAGGTTTTGCCATGTGGCTCTGTAGTGCACTTCCATGCTGTCTGCCCGTGTGAGCTGTCACAGTGGCCTGGAGAAAGAGCCACTTGACTGGTGAAGCAGAGGGACACATCCATGGCATACTCCCTCTGTTGATCCCACTCTCTTCTTGTTGCTCTCAGTGAGGTATGGCAACTTCACACCCACCGAGGGAGCAACCACGACCTGGTGATCGTCCCCAGGTCGGCCGCCATCCCCACCTGGGACAGCAGGCCAGCACAAACACTGCTCTGCTGGAGAGGCTGGGCTGGTCTTAGGCTGGCCAAAGTCTTAAGCAGTGCTGGAGTTTGTTTTTCTGCATCCCTTGCTCTCTTAGCAGCAGCACCCAAGAAACTGCACTGAGTTTCCTTTTATGTGCCTCCTGGACAAGCCTCATGTGCAGAGCTGTGCTGGTGACAATCAGATTAATCATCGTCCCGTCATCAGTTGCACAATGCTGGCCTCTCCCAACAGTCTCAGAGTCTTATCCCAGGCTGTAGACTGAATAAATCCATGATCAAAGTAGGTCAGCAAACCATGCCTGGCCTCCAGAAACAGCTTTGATCAGGGACAGCAAATTTCTCGCTCTTGCTTGTAATAATTTTCTTCAAATGCGATAATTTTCTTTCAAATGGGAAAGAGCCTTACAGACCTGCATGGCAAGGACAGCTCCCTGAAGCTTGGATCTTCTGCCAGTACTTTACAGAAAAGGTGTTCTGATGAGAGAGAATCCCAAAGCGGGGGATTTAGGATTTAAAAAAAAAAACAAACCACCACTAAAAATGTATAAGGAATCCTTTGTAATGAACCTTGATACACCTCTGGCATTCTCCTTTCTGTAACACTCAATTGCTCATTCCTTAAAAATGGACAATATCTGAAGTTTTGTTTTCATAATATCTATACATATAATTTTAGCAACTAAAAATTTACCTTTTTTCAAAACTCTTATTTCAAATTTTGAAAAAAGTTGCTCTGTGTCTACTATCCTGATTACCAAATGCATCCAAATTCCCAAGTTTCCCAAATTAATTAACCAATGATTTCAAAGCTTGTGGTCATTTATTTTTCACTTTGTTTCATTTCAATAGATAGATTCAAGTGCTGGTTTTAAAATGAGGGGTTATGATCTTCTACAAAATATTTAGCAATGAGAATGCTAAGAGTACTATTTTTTGCTTTGGCACTGCCTGTGACAAAGTTATAGTTAGTGGACATAACTTAAAAATCAAACTATTTTATGTAATTTTGACTCTAAAGGAGCTTTTAGGTTAAGTATCAAAGATTAGAGTATATAAAAATGATGCATCTGGGCTACTTCAGATTGTCCTCTAAGCCATAAAAATATGTCTCTGAGGTTTTTTCTATAAAGAAATCCTTGCTGTTGTTCAGTGATTCTTTAGAGTTCTGGTCTAGCCTCTCCACAGATGTTACTATTATTCTGCAATGAAAAAAGGCAACCAGGCATTTCTGGGCACTCTGTAAAGTCTTGAAAGCAAGATAGCTTAAAATAAATGTTTGTATCCTGCTGTGTTCTTATGACCCCCAATGCACTTTGGGCACTACTAAACTATAAATAAAATATAAATAAGATCAAAAGATTCACTCTCTCATGCTCAGAAAATTTGAAGAATACCAAAATTAAGCTTCCTGAAGTATTTGTATTATGACACATTTTTTGACAATGTGATCAATATTATTTTTATGCTACAATAGATTAACCTAATTAGATATCTATGGAAAAGTATATTTTCTCTTGAAATTTTGCAAACATTGTTTATTCATTTTATAATTGTTTTATCCTTGCTTTGGGCCCATTTGTTGCCCAGGATTATGCTTTTGTTGCCTGTGTGCAAGTTTGATAATAAAAATGCAATTTTTAAATGTCCTTTCTTATTTTTGAATTACTGAAAGCTGGTTCTTTATTATCCAAAGATGGATAATTAACGAGAGCAACATCTCCCAAGGATTGTCAGTTGCTGTCTAAAATGCAGAATGAAAATGTCAAGTCTTCAGATTGCCGTAACTCAAATAATTTTGTTTTGCCATTACTGTGATTTAGTGTGAATTCAAAAGCTTCCATCATGCTGCTGAATGGGTTAAAATAAACTTCAAGACATCAAGGGTGGTACCCTTTCTGCTTCATGAAAACTAGTGCAGGTACAGCAAGGTATGAGAGAGATTTGAAGAGAGAGCCCAGCACCTGCATTTGGGTTGACAGTTGCTCTTTGGGAGTGTGATGTGAAAGTGTAAAGTTTTCCCAACCACCCAGATGACAAGCCTGTAAAAACAGTTAATCACTCATTTATTCTCTCCATGTCCTTAATTTTATTTTACCTGTTGTTGCTATTTTTACTTAAAAGTAGCTACCTGTGGAAGAAAGCCCAAAGTACACAACTCCAATTTTCCAGCAGGTTTTGTGTTGGTTGCCTGGTTGGTTTTGGTTTTACTGTTTATCTGATTTTAGAGCTAAAAATAGACATGAGGGGCTGGGAATCAGAAACTCCAGCCTTCCTTATGCCACAGGCTTGTTAGTCTTGGCTGAATCACTTAGGTAAAATCCTTTGAAAACAGATTTTAAATTTGAATGCTCAAGCAAAGGACTTTTGTTTGAACAATGTCTCGATACTCCTTCTCTGGGGAAAGCTGAGCAGAGTTTATACCAGTGATGTTGTCTGGAGGCTTCTGGCACCACCATGGAGGCTGGGGGACAGGGCTAGGAGTCCACACACGGCCATCAGGCAGCATTGGAGGAGGAGGAGAGCTAACCTTACAAACAGTTTGATGGGTGAAGGGTGTTCATGTCTTTGAAAAGGGGCTTAATGTCCCTACTGACTTAGGGCAGCAGGTTTGTGACAGCTTGGCTGCTGCAACAAGGGTCTGCACAAGCCTGACTTTCTGAGTTTTGGGGTAGAACAGTAGGTTCAAGGGGGGATATGTGGTAGGCTGTGCCTCAGCCAGTGGGGAAAGGAAGAGGGGAACAGGCGGCCGGGAGTTTGGGATAAAAGGAGGCTGTGCCTCCCGAAACCTCGAGAGAGCAAACCCCGCGGGTGTGTGCCCCGGGGGACTCGCTCCCTCTATTCCAATAAAGTTACAGGACTCCTCTGTCTCCTTTTTGGACATAAACCTCTGGAATTTGTGGATTTTCCTGACACTTGCAAAGGCCTTGGTCTCCCTCTCTGCCCTCTCCCTCCTTTCTGCTACCCCAAAGAAATTTATCTGCCAGAAAAACACAGCCCCAATGTGTTTTACATCAGCGGGAGAATAAGAATTCAGCATCTCTCGTGTGTGTGCTAAAGAAAAGTGAAGGAGGGGGATTTGGAGGTGAGCAGAAATGCAAGAGTGTTAATGATGTAGATAAGTTGCTTATTGTTGAAATGCTGGTTCCTGTACTTCTTAGTGGAAATTACTCTTTTCTAGATGAAGAAGCAACCAGTAGCTTGACTTCATTACAAACGCCAAAAAACATTACTCATGTTAGCAAAACAGTTTTTTGTTCTGTCGTTTTTTTCTCTTTTAAAACCTCGGAACCTGTTTCCAGGAATGGCTTTGAGATGAGAATTTATTTTTGAAAAAATTTAAGTAGCAAAAGCAAATAATCCCTGATTTCATTCGCTGTTTAAATGAAGCAGTATGGAGCCTTTTGTGAATTCTCAATCATGTTTGCAGCTCCATTGGAAATGGAGTAGCAGGCACAGCAAACCGTGTGTCCAAGCTCTGCACATGCAGAGGTGCTGAGGTGTTGGGTCAATGCTTTTTTGGCTCAGGAGGACGCCTGTGCCTGTGCCTCCTTTCATTTGACATCATTAATTCTAACAGTGCCCACTCTCAGGGCTGAACAGCTGCCAGTGCACCTGTACAGAAAGCCCTGGAAGCAGCTTGCATGTTTTTTGTATGGATTTTAGCAAAAATCCAAATATTGCAAGGACTTCAAGTGAGCTTTTCACACACTGAAGAAGATCTGACTGAGTAAACAGCTGGTTTTTGTCTACTAGAAACTGTCATTTCCCCCCATATTAGATGTTCTTCCCAGTGATTCATGTGCCTTAGCACAAGTTCCTTCTGACTCTAGGCACAAGTATTAAATTTGTCACTGCTCTTCCTTTGACATCGACCATTACCAGAAAAATCTCGGACTCTTTCTCTGCAGGGGACACATTTCAGGTGCATGGAGCAGAGGATTTAAGGAATGATATCTTGACTGAGAATAGAATGGCAAATTGAGTTTCTGGACAGGGAAAGGGAACCAGACACAGGGAAGTGGGGGCTTGGTACTTGCAAAGCCCTTCAGTGCACAGGGAATGGCTACAGACAGATTCCCTGTGCAGCAGCAGCAGAGGGGAGGGTAAGAGCAAGAGTCACAAGACTCTTTCCATGACAACATGGAAATCCTATCTTCTCCTGGACTTGGCTTATGTGGTATCTCATACAGAAAATGGTTGGGAAAAATGAGAAACACTGAAATCCCAGGGGTATCTCCTTAACTCAGCAGTTAGGGGTGAACTGAAGGGTTTTTCCACGATGTGTAGAAATCATGAAAGGCCTAAGGTGCTTGAAAGGGTATCAAGATGTCATTCAGTGACCAGACCCAGCTGCACTTGTGAGGTTGATGTTCCTGAAAGCACTCCCGAGGCTCAGGGCTGATGGTCAGCACAGTGAGAAAGGTATGGGGACTATTGTCTTGCCTCAGGACACTACTGAAGTACTAAAACATTGAAACCCAAATGAATGTTTGAAACCCCCAGTGGAGGATGTTGAAGGAGGTGGGCTCATGGAGCAGAAATCCAGCTGGGAGGAAGTCAGAGACTTGGCCCTGCTTGTTCTGGAAGCCAAGAGGAGACAAAGACTCCTAGGACGAGTGAACAAAGCCNCGCTGCCTGCGCATCCCGGCCGCTGGAAGCGGCTCCTGCAGCGCCGCGCGGGGCTCGGACCCAGCGCCGGCTGCGGGGCCACGGCCGCACGGAGGGAGCATCGATTGTCCGGAGGAGGACAAGGGTCAACTAAGTTACTGTGTTGAGAGTATTTAATGGCAGAAAAACAACCTTGAATGCTTTTCTTCAGACCAAGCTTTTGGTCTGTGGAGGTGAGAGCTTCTTTTATTCTAGGATGCTCCATAGCAGGAGAAAAATTCGAGTTCATTAGTTCAGATGCTTTCCATGAGAAGTTTTAAAACTTCTGGTCCTGCAAGCAGTGAGAGGTGCCAGGGACAGTGCCATCGGAGGTGAAGGTCACCTACAAGTGGAACTGAGCCCACCTGGGATCTGGGCCACAGACACTGGCATCGTCTGCCATCTCCAGTTTGGTCTCTGCCAGCCTTTGGAGACTTCTGGGCCCTCGTGGTTTGTCAGGAATGAGTCTGAGCTGGACCTGCTTGAAGCCAGCTGCTGATCCCACAAGCTGTGAGCTGGCAAAATTCCTTTTCCCAAGGGCCCAGTGAGGTATGTTCAGTGTACACTCAATGTTTCCTTAGAGCCCATGATTCCCTCTCCTGCAGGGACCGAAATGTCAGGCAGAGCTGTGTTTTTGCTGTGGAGAGCAAAGCAAGAGCTGTGTGCTGGGTCAGGGCTGGTCCTCTGGAGCAGCTCCACAGCACCAGAGGGGCTCAGCCCCAAGGCTGTGTGTGCAGCTGCTGTCCTGGGGCACAGCACAGCATGGCCAGTGGTGAGACAGGCCCAGCCCCGGGAACAACTTCCACCAGGAACAACAACAGCAAAGACCTGAGGGCACTGGGTCTGACTTCACTGGTCTGCCTGACTTCACCTGGGCACCCCACCCACACCTTGGAATTGGGAGCCCAGTTCAGGCCAGCCCAGGGCCCCTGGCTGTTTCTCCGTGGGGTCCTGGTGGGCCTGTCTCCAGCCCTGTCTGCTTCTGCCTGGACCCTGGCACTGTCTGCCTTTGCAGTGAGCAGAAGCCCTTCTACAGAAGCAAGAGCCCCAACAAAAGACCCTCTTGCCCTGACCAAAAACCATTACTACTGATGGTTGCAAAGTTATGACTAATTCTTTTCAGAGGCCTTTCATTTTTTACATCTTTAGAGGGACAACAGGGAAGGAGGATTAAGAAGACCTTTCCCTCTTTGCTGACATAGGTATGAGATGATCCCAAATGACTCTTAGTCTTAAAAGGCACTTTTAATTTCCACTGCAGTAAAAAAGTGTGAAAATCAAATTAATTTTTTTGCATACCAGTCTTGAGGGAAATAGAAAGACTGTGTGTGTAGTGACTGAGCCTGTACCATGTAAGCTGCTGCACTCTTTAAAACCTCATTGAGATAATAGCTCTAGTGCCATGACAGTGATAATTTCTCTGCTGACAGGCTGAACACTGCAGCAGTAGCTCAGCTGTAACTCCTGGAATTAGGAATTCCTGCTGAGATCCAGTGGCCATACCCCAGGCTGTGTCCCTACATCTTCCTGCCATTTGGCTGATGTGCTGTCCTCCTCCTGCCAATGCTCTGACTGTAAGAATGAAGCACTTTTACTCTTGAAATAGCTGAGACCTGTTGCTCAGTAAAATTGTTGTAGTTATTTTTATGGATTTCGATAGGCTTGGCTCTACATGAAACTTGGAAGAAATCTTGAGTAAACAAGCCAGGCTTGTATTCTGCAGGCTAATCGTAATTGTGTAAAGAACAAGATAAGATGTGAGATGGTAAGTGTGTAAAAAATCAGCAACCATTATTTTTAAAAGCTTTACCTGAAGTTATCCAGTCTGTCTTCTGTATGTGTGCTTTACAGTAAAACTGAATATAAGTGCCAAGTTTAATCTCTTGCCACTGGATTAATCTCCCTCTCCGTCCATTAAGTTGGAGTGCACATGAAATAGATAAGCAAACTCTCTAAAAGGCTGAATGTGGAGTAAAAATTTGTTCTTAAGGAACCTGCTCCATAGCACATGGAAGACAATTGTAGTGGTGTCACTGACTTCTCTGACTGGCTCCAACTCCAAGTTCTGTGCTAAAGTTGGTATAATTTTTATTTACTTGTGGTTTTGTTGTATTGTTTCTGTTGAAAGCAACAGTTAGATTTCTGAAAAAGACCACCTCAGCAATTAGAATGGGTGAACCTTTGCTGGGAATGAATTGCCAGTAGAAAGTGATTATGACACCCAGGAAATGTGGATCAATGAGGAGTAATTAATGGGCCTAATTTGGTGCCACAAAGGGAACATTACAGCTCTTTGTGCTCTGACACAAGCTGAATGTTAATGAGTCCCCAGAGGTGTTTGCATTTGGATTGCAATTACTGTAACCGCATGCATGGCTCAGCCATATGCATTTACCCAATCAATGCCCAGGGTCTGTGAATCCTCCTGCCTTTCCCTGTCTGTTGTGGCAAACTGTTGGTGCTCTGAAGTGTCAATGCCAGCATTTTAGTGTTAGAGGAGTAAGAGTCCCATCTGAAAATACCTTGTTGATTGTGAATGACCTGCACAGTGACAGAGGCATCCTGAGACTTTGTATTATGATGGTAAGAGAAAATCAAAAAATGCCTATCTTTAAGTATAAAGGAAGCAAGCTAATCCCTCTGTGAACCTAAAATGCAAAGGGGTCCCTAGATAGGGAGAGCTGAAGCTCCTGACCAATTTCTGTGCTGGGTCAGTCTCTCAGAGCAACCTGTCTTAAGGGTACATGGCAACCAATTTGCTAAGCACAGAGCTGAGGGCTGAAAGTGAGGCGATGCACACTGAAAAAGAAGTGATGTACACACACACAGCTTCCCTCTCTTTTCTGGTAGCTCTCTGCACACACACACAGGTCCTGTGTGTGTCACTGCAGGAGCTCAGAGCTTCGCTGCTTTGGGGAAACAACAGGGATGGAGAAGCTTGGCCAGCCAGCACTGAAGGTTGCTCTTCATGGGGGCTTTGCAAACTTTGAAAGGATTCAGCTTCCAAAGGAGAAGGCTGGATTTGCTTTTGGAATTGGACATGTGCTAAAAAGAGTGGCTCCATTGCCACTGATGCCTCTGCATACTCAACTTTCTTCTATTCTGCCTAGAGCAAGTATTGTGAATGTAGCTGGGCTTCTAAGCAGTGTTTTCTTATTCATTGAATTCATCTTCTAGGACTGGGGAACCTGGAAGTCACGTGGCCCTGTCTGAACTGCCAGCTGCCCTTTCAAAGGCACCACTGCCATAGGAAGTGTTTGTTACTCACATGATTTTAATATACACCTCCAGCATTAAAATAAATTTTACTAGCATACAGAGTTTTGAAAACACTGTCCTTCAGGAGCTTGAATTTAGGAACTGCCTGCATTTATTTTTACATTTCGTTAAGATGTGGTGAAAACTGTGCCCTGCTGGAGCAGGAGAGAAGTGGTTTGTACCCATCTCTGTGCACACATGTTTCTGTGATTCCATAACCCCACACTGGACATGAGTAGATTCTGCTGAGTAAGGTGGTGACATTGCCATCATTGGAGATACTCATCTGTAAGGTCTGGTCTGAAAAAGAAGTTCCTTATACTATAGTTGATATGACATCTACTAACTGGCTGTCTCTCCTGTCAGAAGACGAAACTCTCTATCCATAAACATTCACCAATAAAAGAAGGTGGAAGTCTATAGTGCCTGGCCCACATTTGTCTCCTCAGATGACAAATAAAGTGTAAATCCTATGGCTCTGGAAAAACTTGAACTAATGCTGTGTGCAGAAAAATGACTTCAACATCTAGGAGGAGGTTCTGAATAATTACCCTTAAAATGAAGTGAATTATTCAAATGGAATTATTATTATTAGAATTTTCAAATGTTATTGTTAAAAAGGGTAAATGGTTTGTAACTTCTTGGTTTGAAAAGTTATCGACTTTGTAGAAAGACAGGAAGTTCCCTTCTGTCTTGTGTACCCAGTTTTCCTCAGCCATTAGGCATGGACTGAGGTGAAGAAAAAGAGTTTTTATTAGGGCAGTAGATCTTGTACCTGTGGACAGAAATAATTTTGAGATAGACCCCTCAAGCTGTGGGCACATCACCGGTTTGAGGCACAGAGGGAGTGGGTGCGGTTCATCAGATCTTAGGAACATGAACATGGCACTGGGATGTTTAAAAGGCACTTGGAAATATCAGCAACTGGATTGCTCTCAATGGCTTTTGGACACTCCTTGAAACCTACAAAATGATGGAATTTTGACTTTGGTCTCAAGGAACTAAATGTCTTTATAAAAGCTGCTCTACTTAGAGATGAACATTCTCTAAAAGAAAAGACAGGGCTGGTTAATTGGTGAAATCACAGTGGAGCCAGCCTGGAGGATGAATGAAATGCTCTCCTGTTCTGGTGGATGGCAGCAGACAGAGACATAGTGGGTCTTCTCCTTGTAGCCTGGGGCTAGAGGTTTGAATTTCTTTGTCTCCTTGGAATGTGCTGTGCACCCTTAGGGATACAGGAGAAATGAAAAGAGAGAGGGGAGCTGCACTGAATAAATAATTGTGTGGCAGGCTGGATGGTGTGCATGAGCAAAGGTTTCTGTGTAGGGAATGAACTTGGGCTCTGACAAGGATGTAACAGTGCTAGGCTGGCTCAACTCACATGGATGGCATGTTTATCTTTCTGTGTTTCAAGGATTCTGTAATTTGAATGCTAATAGACCATTCCTGTGGTTTGCTTTGTTCCATGGAATCTGAACAGTGTTTCCTAAGTCACTTTGGCATCTCTTCCAGTTGGATGAGAGAAGCTATTCCAGTTGGATGAGAGACTTGGTGGAGAGCTGAAAACGAAAACATCCCAGAGAAAATGCCAGCCAGAGAACACAATGGGGATCATGGAAAAGCCAATATGCTACAGCTACAGGGTTAATGCTATTAGCAGGGCTAAGAATCCTCCAGGCTGCTCGTTTTGAATGCCTTTCTTCTCTGTGAAACAAAGGGCTTGGATACAACTCATGACATGTAGGCATAAAGGAGAAGAGATTGAAACAGCATCTCCTGAACGGATCCATTCATGTCATTGTAGGAAAACAAGATAAGATATATTTACTTGGTGCAAGTATTTGCATACTTGCATGTAGGGCTGTATTCAGTGTTTCCAGGAGAGCAATATCCAGGTTGGATGCTAACCTCAGGAGCTGGCAAGGGATGGAGCACTTTGGCCCCAGTTCAGGACAGCAGAGCATTCAGCACTCAGCAGGATTTACTCACATGCTTAAAGCCAAGCACATGTTTAAGTGGCCCATTGGCCCAGGGCCCACTTGTGTAGCACCTTGCAGAACCAACTTGCAAATGGTGAAGTGGGCAGAGCAGCATTAGCTCATGTTATTACTCCCAGTGCCCAGAAATAACTGCAGTCCTGGAGCCTCAAGCCCTCTCCTCTTGTTGCTGCTGTTCTTCTTCTTTTCCTACCCTGGTAACTCTCCAAACTGATTTGGGACAAGTCCTTGTAGGACCAAACCCTGTATTTTTCAGGCTTGTGTAAAGATCTTGTTGACTTCCTTGGTGCAGAGTTTGGTCATTGATCTTGAGGGTCTCTCCAGCAAGGAATATCAATCCTGTGACAAGGGAAAGGCTTTGGTGGCTCCAATTCTCTGCCAGCAGCTCAGCAAACGTCCCTTCATTGCAGTGGCAGATTGTCAGCTGTCCTCCAGCCTCTGGGATGCTGTGCTCTGCCACAGCTGGCTCCTGCAGGCTGCAGGGAGCAGCTGGGCACAGAGCTGCCTGTGCATCTGCACCCAGCTGCTGCAACCAGGCAGAGCCCTGGGCCACCTTCCTCATCCCTCTCTGCCTCTGCAGGCAGTGCCACCCCACCCCTCTTCAGGCAGAAGTGGCAGGAGTTGGACTCAGGTGTGCTGTGACAGATGCACTTGCTTGTTCAGTTTAGCAAGGAAGGGGCTACTATTGCACTGTTCCTTGCAGAATTTTAAAAGACTGGAGAAAGAAGAGTTTATGTATTTTTGAATCCTATAAATCTTGTGAAAAAAATGTATTGAATAATGAATTTTTGCTCGAGTTTAGCAGTGAGAAGCAATTTCCCCCTCTCAGCTATTTCTTCTCTAAATGATTGTAATCATCCAACGTCCATAGAAGGTGTGTGCACAGAGCTGCAGGGAAGGGGAAATCCTTCCACAAAGAAAGAGAGTGACTTGCTCAACCAGAAATGCCCTTGGTGTGAGGTGAGGGACTGGAGCTCAAGAGGTCTTGGCTGCCAACTTCTGCCTTGTGAGTGCTAGGCAAAACTTTATTATTCCTTCCCTTGCACAACAGGATTGAAGACCCCACAAGAGGTCAATAAAATGAGGTGATGAGTAGTGGAACACAGACATGCCCTGTCCCTGGGTGACCAGTGTTGAGCTGCAGATGGCACCAGCAGGCACCCCCTTCTAACAGCTCTCTTACTGCTGTTCAGCATAAAGACTAAGGGGGATCTCAGCACTTTGAACTCACACCACTGAAGTGATGTCAGTCAGAATAAGATGCTCGCTACCAGGGCTATCACGTAACCCCACACGATCACTTGCTGCAGGACCTGAACTTCTGAGAGTATTTCTATCCAATCTCATCAATCACAGCAGCTTTTCCATTCCAGGAGAAGTAGCAGGACTATCTTTCCTTCCAGAAGTCTGAACACCAGAACTAGGACCAGTGCTACAAACCTGATTTCTCAGAAGTTCTTCAGGGATGAAATCATATATGTAAGTAGATTGAACGGACTGAAAGGATGGAAAGCTCAAACAAACAGCAATTCAGTGGTGGTAAATGAGGTGACTACTCTGCTGGAAAGTTTTGGCTCAGCAACAGGAGAGTTTTCAAAGGTCAGTGATTTATTGCACACTGCTGTTTCAGGTACTCAGAACTGGAGGAGAGAAGAGTTAGAAAGAATCGTTTGTAAAATGAGAAGCTGCCCATTTTGTTTTTATGTTTTATGTAGTTTTTAATTAGTTTGGACAATTAGTTGACAATTTTTTACAGAATTCCTTATATAAACAAAAGGCTCTTGTGGCCTGGATTTATTTACTGCGCTCCATAGGCCTTGCTAGATGAACCAAAGTAGGGGTAGGGCTATTAAAATATTGGAGAAGAGTTGGAGTGGGAAGCATCTTTTCTACAATGAGAAGCTGCCCATTGGTTTCTTATCTTCCTGATCCATCTTTTCTAAGGCACCATCTTTCCTAAACATCTGGAGCTTAAGGTAACCCATTCTTTTCCCAGGCAGAAGAGAAAGCTTTGCAAAGCCCACAGGGATTGCAGCTTCAGCTCAGTGTGTGCTGGGTGAAGCAGGGCAGGGCTGACACCGGGCGCGCTGCCCAGAGCCCACCCGCGGTAACTTTCCCTCTCCCAAGGGATGCCTGGCCCCTGCTGCTCCCTAAGCCAGGCAGACCCTGCCCAGGAAAGAGCAAACAAAGGGCAGCCACAAACCTTCCCTGCAAAGCCTGGCACCTGCTCCATGCACACAACCCCTCTACAGCCCATCTCCCCTGAATTCTCAAGTGGGATACAATCCATACATCCCTTTACTGCACAGGCAGCCTGAGCACCAGGGGCTGTGAGAAAACTGCAGGGGGATCACAGGAGCATCCTCTGGGCTCCAAGTGCCCCCCAGGCTACTCTGGCATTGCAGCAGCCTCTCCTGGCCCTGGAGATGACTTTATCCTCCTTTCCTTCAGGATGGAGCCTTACATAAACATGGGGAAGAGAAGAGTACCTCGGAGAGTGAGGGAGGCAAAAAACACCTCAGCATTCCTTGTTTCCTCCTCAACATTCTGATTTTGCCTCAAACACTGTGCAATCAGTCCCAAGCTCCTCTTGTCCCCTTGGAATGACCTGAGTGCTGGCAAGGGGACAGAGTGACAGCCCTGATACCATGGCAAGAGAGACTCCCTATTTCTGGGAAAGGAAGAGGGGATAGCCCTAGAATTTGAACACATGTGAGATTTTACTACATACTACTGCATGTCCATGGAATGTCTGTGGAATGAACTTCCCTCATTTCTGCTGTAACTTCTGCTGTTTGAGCTGCTCCCAGTTTCCCAGTCCTCACTGGCAAGATAAAGGAGAGTGTTCTCTAAAGACCTGCTATATCAACTTTCCAAGGACCCTCATTATTATGGTTGTATAAACAGCTGAAAAGTAGAAATTAATCTCTTTATAGCCACTCACAGCCACTCAGATTTTGACAGAAATGGGAAATCACAGCTAGAAAATCTAAATCCTGCCTTTGTTCCCTAAACTTGAAACTACAGATTAATTTGACAGATGTCTGAGCCTCATTAATATTGCTATTGTCTTTCTCTGAATAATGAGCCTGATGATCACTGTGCTCCTTTGGGACAGGCAGGCTTTAATAGTACCCTCGTTGCTATAAAAATATGAACACCACAGTAACTGTGGCTTTTTTCACACGGTCATGAAAAATGCATTTGAAAGGGAATTTTGCAATCTTTCCAATTTTGTTAAAATACTGAAGGAAAAAAATTGGAAATACTTAAAACTGTTGCAAAGGGATTGACATAACTGGGAATGTTTTCAGGTTATTTTACAGGTTCTGTTCATGGCAAGGCTTGTTCAACTTGCCAAGGACCCAGTGGCACTGTGCCTATGTTAGAGTGGCTGTAGCAGGAGGAATTCCCAGGGGAATAGGGTCACAGCCAGAACTAACGAACTAATGCTCATGAGATCTGTCCAGGGAGTCTGTTTTGGTTTGGG
>VWZP01003661.1:0-31314 GCA_013396995.1 Dicaeum eximium
TCTCTTCATCTCTCTTCATGTTTTCCTGAAGTAGAATTCATTGAGCAATCATGATAGTATTCAAGGCAGTCAAACCTGGAGTTACAGACATGAGTCAAGATTAATAATGCCATCAAAAGGCTCATAAATTCTGTGACATCTGTCACATCTGCTATATTTTCCTTAGAGTGCCCATTGTAGCACAGGACATTTGGCTTCTAGGCACTCATAAGGTCAAAGTAAACGAAGTAATAATAAAATAATGATAATAACTTTAAAGATTTTTGAGATTGGCTCATTATATCCTTGTCTTCATGATTATTTTTCAAAGCCTCGGATTTTTTTTCTGAATGTGGCATATTTTTAAAACAGAGCTTTTTGCAGGGCCAGTTAAGAAGGAATCATGAAGTTGTAAACAATTATCCTACACCAGTCCCAAATCCTGTTCACTGCCCTTCTTCCCCCCTTTTCTGATAGGTGTCCAACATGATGTGTCATCCCTGTGAAGTCAGGGCTCAAAATAGCCCATGGAACACAGCTGTCCCCCCAGACTTTGTCTCCACCTCTTCGTGGATTTAACAATCTTCTCTTGATCTCTGGCCTGAGAGCAGTGGTGGAAGGGCATACCTGAAGAAGAACCCTTCAGTACATCTGTTTATAACAATTTTAGTTGTTCAGGTACTGGAAGAGACTGTGAGATAAGCTGTGTATTTTGCTACTGTCATGTACTTAAGCAACCATATGCACTTGAAACAGGAGTCCAATGACAATGGCTCTGTTATCTTTGAAAGCTTTTAATGAGCTCCATATGTCTAGCAATCTGCAGCACAAATTCGAGGCACAAATTAAAATGTGGGCTTTTTATCTCAAGGACTCGTTGGCTTATTACGATGGGCCATGTTCTGACACTGGGAGGTGGATGTCTCTGGATAGTGTGACTGGTTCCTGATCTGAAGCCTGTAGCAAGCCAAGGTTTTCAGAGGTAGGTAACAGCTTTTATTAAACCAACTGTTGGAAAAAGTAGAGAAGGTGTCAGGAGCACAGACTTTGCTGCCAAAACTTGACTATTTTTTCCCCTGTTTGTATTAGTTTCCTTAATAAGGCATCTCTTTCCAAAATTTTCTGGTCCTATACCTTCAGATCATTAAGGCTTCAGTAATAAGGGTTTCATGAAAAGAGCTGAAAAGGTCACATTGTCATTCCTATAATGCTGTAAACATCTAGTCTTGCATAAAAATAGACCAAGTGCCATTACTAGAGATAAACTTAGACCAGTGACTGTTTTCTCTGTGCATTTTTGCAAGACTACATTTGGAACCAAATTTTCTTTCTGGAGTTCATGTCCAATTACAACAAGGTGGAATTCTGTTTTGCATATCTTACAGCACTGCCATGAGCAGCCATAAACTGTGTGTGATTGCTAGCTTAGAGTAGGTTATTTTAGCAATCTATTAATTTCACCAATCTACCTGGAATTTGGTACAACATTTACTGGCAAAGTCTTCTCTACTGGCAACAGAGGTTCATTGTTTCATCAGCCACCTTCAGTCACAGCATCCCAGTCTCAAGCTTTGGGAATATTAAAGGGATGTCAGCTCTCTTTGTGAGGTTATGTCCTCACAATACTGCTATATTAAAAGTTTGTCATTCTTATGGCCTAGCCAAAGGCACAAATGATGAGAACTTAGCCAAGGATGTCCATCAGTCTGGAATAATCTTTGGTTTCTTCAGACACAAAAGGAGCCACAGATATTTAAGCCACTGGCTTCCTTGCGGTAGTAGTGACCATGGATTTTTTCCAGTGTGTTTCACAGTAGAGAAACTGGTGAAATCTGGCTATTTTGCTTGGGCATTTAGCTTCAGCCAAAGGCTAAGTGACCTCTCCTGCTTCTTGTTGATAGAGTGATATAACCTCAATTTGCTTTATAGAAGAAATTGCCTTGAGATTATCTAATGAATGTATTATTATCATTATTATGAAGTGAATGGGAAAAGTGTTTGGATAATTGGCAGAAGAGAAAATGAGAACAGTGAACAGTTACAACTCTGAGGCCCCTTGGCAACAGATACCTTCTTAAGTGTATGTGAAACAGGCAGCTCCCTTGATCAGCACAGACCTCTCTGCTGGAGAGGCTGCTTCCTCTAGAAGCGTAATTGTGAATTTAAATGCACGGGAACCGAGAAACAGAAATAACAAGGTTCTTGATTTCCACCCCTCCCACTAACTAATATGCATTTACTGCTAATTAACTTAGAGGTGTAGACCACATTCCCTGGCAGGAATTTGTCTCCTACTATTTGTTATGATGAATAGCAAAGGAAACACTTTTTCGATTTGAATTAATGTATCCCTGTTTTGTTTTGCTGTGTGGTTTTTTTTTTGTTTGGTTTTTTTGTTTTTGTTTTTGTTAGAAAAACAAAACCCCATCACTTGTTTTATTGCTAGAAAATATGTTCAGATTCTTCTATGGAGAGATTATCTTTCTGCTGCTCCACTGAAACACAGGAGTAAAAGATGAAGTAAATGTTTTAGAAAAAATGCTTAATGCAGTCTCAAGCCCTGTCTGTGCAACTGTCCCTCCACTCTCAGGAGCTGAGGAATTGCATCAGGCAGGTGACAGCCTTTCAGTGCTGCTCTGCCCAGGGAAGTGATGTCTGCTGTGAGGTCAGCTAACATCCCAGGGTGCTGAGGTTGGGTCCTTGCTGCACTAATGATGCTTTTTTCCATCCTGGGAAGCTCCACATGTGACAAATTGTGGATGCACATACAGTGCTTTTTGTTTTACTAATTTTTAAAAATTTCTATTTGTTTGTTTAGTCTGACTTTTAAACATGGGGCTCAGGTGCCTTTTTTTTTTGGCCATAATGTATTCCACCTGGCCTCTGACTGCTGTGCCAGGAGGTTATAGAGCTCCCCATGGTGCCATGTCATGTCAGCAAGCCTGGTGCAGATCTACCCAGCACCATCCCAAGATCAAGAAGGAACCAGAGGCACCCATTTAGATAATTGATTTTATTTCTCTGGGTGTTTTTCTGGCATCAGATATTTATCCTCCCCAAAATAGTCCTGTTACTTCTTTCATTGACATAGGGACTAGGTTTTCTGTAGAAAATAGAAAAAGCAACCTGATCTCAATATTTCTTCTTATAGGGAAATATATGTTTTTATTCTTAGTAAGGACATTGTTTATAAATAGGGGATGCGGACCTAGCAGGCAAACTCATTATACATTCTTTTCTCCTCCTTTCATGTTCTTGTGATTTTTGTTGTATTCAGAAAGCCTTTGTTGTCCAAAGTTGCACGTTATTATGCTCCTGGCTGAAGCCCGGGAATGAAGGACAGTAAATTTTGAGTCTTCTAATGAGAAAGGAACCATGATCGAATGTGTAGGGACTGTGGCACTGCACAGCAGCTGCTGAAATGACTGCTAGGGAAGCCAATTTTCTACTTCATGTCCCTTTTCTCCATTCCTACTCATTTATATAGGCTGTAAGTTCTTAGCATGTTCCTATGAATCTGCACAATGCCTTATACAGCACCACTTCGGCAGGGTCCTGTAGAGCCCCTTGTCAGAACATATAATATGTGCTTGCAAACAAATGGTAATAAATTCTAATAGCAGTTCGTGCCGCATGAGCGTATCACAGAGGCACTGATTGTTCTTTCATTACACTGAGAAAAAGAAACATTCAGTCAATCAACACAGTGAGTTCAAGGCCTGGCTATCAGCACTAATAGTGCCACTTGTTGCCAAATATAAGCAGAAACCTGTCAGAGGAAGAAAGGGTGGACAGCTACAACCCACCTCTAAAGCAACCCAACACGACACAGCCCACATCATTTTTCCATGTGAGGTTTTCAGAGTGCTTTCATTTATTTTTTTATTTATTTTGTCCCTCAGGATAAACCACTGTTAAAATAAACCACAAAAGCCACAACCCTCGTAGCTCTCATTTGCCTCCTGCAGTCTGATCAGAAGAATAAAGTATGAGAGTGCGAAGCACCTCTCTAGTCAAGCTGAAAGAGAAGGAGCTGACAAGCCAGGGAAATGTTCTCCTGTAACCTTGAACTTGTATTCACTTCCCTCTGAAAACAAGATGTCTCAAGGCAGACAGAGGTGGAGGTGAAGTACTTCACAACATCAATACCATGTTATAAATACCTCAGAACTGTGGTAGCCTGAAGGTTTTGTGAGCTCCATGGAATTTAAAATCAACCTACCACAGAGGGGTTTTTTTTAACAGTGAGAAAAAAAAAAAAATCCTAGTTCAGCTTGTTGCAATTATAAATCGCTGGAAAAAGAGGGCTGAACAAAGAAATAACTCCTGTTCAGTGATTCAGTACTTCAGCTGACAGAGAGCTGAGCCAATAATCCGGGTGATACTCTGGAGAACTAGGGTAGGACTGAGGAGCTACACTCAATTCTTGGCACATCCACAAACTGTATAATACTGGACAAGCCAGTAAGTCTGATTTGTTCCTCAGTATATCCTTTCTGAAATGGACACACTCCTTTTGTACTTTACAACATCGTTTTGGGAATAAAAATCTTTAAACTCTGCTACGAATGATTTGCACAGACAGAAGGACTTCTCACTGCTCATGACACTCAGGCATCCTGTCAGTTATTGGATAGAGCTAAAGGAGATTTGACGCCAGAACTTGGTCTCTCCATCCTTTACATGTTCAGCACATCATAAAGTGCCTGGAAAACCAGGGTAATTTTGGAAATCTTGTCAAGAGTCTGTGTGTGAAGGTAAATACTCTTTCTGTAAGAGGTTCAATCTTTTGATATTTTTTTCTTCATCTTTTCAGACCATCCTGAGAGAAAAAAGGGTTAAAATAAATATAAACAAGTACATAATTCCTCAACTTTGCTGTTAGGAAAAAGAACAGAGAGAGAGAGAGAGAGAGAGAGATAAATAGATTTCATGAGAGCTCAGAACACACAGACTGTGGTGAGAGCCATACAAAGGTAGGGAGGTAGCAAAAAATTTGAAAAACATCTGTGTCTCTGGTGGTGTGAGGAGCAGATGGGCTGCTTGGTTTCATTGCTGCTGGTGTACACAGAGCTGTTCCTCCAGAAGGGTTAATAATTGAAGTCCAAGAGAAGAATAAAGCGGGATGGGTTCTAACAGAAAGCATCAGGAAAAAATAGCGAAATAAAAATCTTTTTGCGCCTCACGCCACAGTGGAGTTCATTACTGGCTTTTTTTCCAAGCAGGAGCAATGAGGATTACAAGGCTTGTTGGGGAAGAATGAAAAAAAGACATAAAAAGGGTTTTGGAGACAAGTTTTTGAGACAAGTTTTGGAGACACGTTATATCTGGAAATGACATCATAAATCTTAGACACAGCATTGGAAAAGAGAGGAATGAGAGGACTATTTTTTTTTCCTTACTGTGTAATTTAGTCAAATCTTTGTCAAAAGAACAAGACAGAAATGTTGAAGGTAATAGGATCTTATTTTAAGATGAGGGAAATAGTACTCTGCAAGTTCTTAGTTTTTTTCCAAAACTACTTTTAGACCACAAATTTAGGTGAATTGAATCTTACCTATGGGACAAGACACCGAAGTACAGGACTCATCCAGCCATTTAGCTATAATGTCCTTTTATATGTCCATAAATTCCTTCTGCTTTTATCATCATGACCTCAAAGGATGTTTTTTAAAATGCTGTCTGATGGTCTAACTTTAGAAGAAGTGCTTTCTAAACATAGGTCACAACAGGCATTTTCACAAGGGAATTGTTGTGAACAAGTCACTTCTCTTGCCTGCTTAGGCTTTGTAGAATCCAGGAATGGGCACCAGAGTATTATCAGTGGCTGATTGCCTTATTGCCATTCTCAAAGTATCTGGAACTGATCTAAAAGTGAAACTTGGATTTTTAGGAAATTCATACACACTTTTATTTACAGGGGAAAGAAAGACAAGGATAAAAATAAAAGCCATTGCAGTGCCTTTTGTCTACATTTAGCTTCTTTTATAAAGTCCCCTGAAAAATATGGGTTGTTGTCTGTCTGCTGTTCCTGTGACAGTGCTGCACAGAAGGCATGAGATGGGGAGATTGAGACAGGTGTCTCACACAGCCCTGCTGCAGATGAAGAGTGGTTAATAAGCAGGGTGCTAACACGTGTCGTTCAGATCCATGGAATCAGACCAGACACGTTATCGAAACCAGGATGAAGCTAAAGCCTTCACTTTCCTAGGCATCAAAAAGAAAAAAAAAAGGAAAAAAAAAAGATGTGTGAATGAGAATGTATGCACAAAATCAAAATACGTGCACCCCCCTGTTGACATGAAAGGGACTAATTAATTATCTAACTTGTCACATCCCCGGCTTGTCTGCGTTCTGTCTCGCATGCACATTCTCACTCCATCAGAGGTTGTTTTTTTTCCTGGGGATATAAAGCAAAATTTAAATTAAACACCTATAATGCTATGTCTGATATAAGTGATCACATAATTTTAAACACAATGAGAGAAGGTAAGAAAGAAATACAAATTCAGAGGGGAAAAAAAACCCCATGACAGAAACCCATACTATAGCTGGAAAAGTCAGGGAGATGCTTAAAGTCTCACAAAAACACACAGGTGGAGGGTTAATAGTGCTTTACAGATGCATCTAATATTTCTGGTAAACAGCGACTCTCTACCAATTCTCTTTTTCTAAACTTCTCAGCTATTATTCTTGAAACAAATGGAGCATCAGGCAGCTGTCCTGCCTGCTTATTCATGTTTAGGCATAAATGAAATTTTTTTAGTGAAAATCATTCTAAAAATATATAAGTAAACCTTCCAATTTATTGTAGCTCTGGAATTTCATTCTGATGTAGCTTTTTTTCCTTATTTCATCAAATTTCTGTATTAATGTCCTTATCCTCTCCTTATTTCATATCTTGCTCACTGTTTACTATGCTTTGTTGGAATTGTGAAGGGCATCAGCATGGACATACAGCAGAGCCCAGCAGCTTATATTTCTTAATGACTAATGTGCAAGGATTTGTTACTTTGAGATCAAATGAAACTGAAACAGAAATCAACTCAGGATTTGCTTTGCAAAATCCCAAACTTCCTTCTTCAACCCTTAGTTTGCACTCATGTCAGAACAAAGAGTATTTCTATTTTTGTCACAGGTGAAAAGCATTTGTGCATACCAAAATTAATACATGTTTGTACATTTTTAAATGAAGAAACAGAAATTGCAGTGAAAAATCCAAGGAAATTAAATTGAAATTTTCAAAGTGCAAATAAAAATACAAATAAACACTCTTCCCAGATTGTAGTGTAAAACAAGTCCTTTTTAAAATAATTCAAATGGAAAAGACCACCATGGAAAACTGAGATATATTAATATAAGAAAAAAAAAGCAAAATATTTTCACAATAATAATTTTTAAACTATTTTAAATGAGCTCTGATGTTCCATATGTCTTACAAAAGCAACTGTGACCAGTGTCGAACACTGAAATAATTTTGCTTCATTCCTGTCTAAAGCCAAATAATCTGAAGTAAAATATGTGTCACAGAAAAATACTGATATTATTAAAGGTTTCCAGAGGCAGGAGGTCTACAATAGCATATGATTTGACAGTTATTTACTTGAATCATTAAGAATGAGATCTTTACTTCCACTTTGAATTTCCTGTTCTCCATCTTCCAGCCCCTGGTTCTGATTATACCTGTCTATGAGATTAAACATCTCAGCTAGATTTGGAAGTTGTCTTCTCTTGTAAACATTCTCCCTGTTTTGATATACATGACTATGTCTGAAAATATCCTCTTTATCATCAAAAACGGATGAAATATGATATAGCTCAAAGGCAAAACCAGATGTCTTGATGACAATTTTTCATACTGTCTCCAGCTGAAGAAAACAACACGATTAAAAAAATAAAAAAAAGGAGAGACAGAAAGTAAAGGTAAAAAGTTAGCCAAGAGTAAAAGGAATTGGAAAGAAACTTGTTAGCATATCCAAAAAAAAGGAAAAAACCCTCAAACACAGGCACTGGTGCTCATTCCAGCATCCCTGCATGGTGCCCTGGCTGTCCCTTGCTGGCTGGCTGCCGTTCCCTGCAGCATTCCAGGGGATGTTCAGCCCAGACTGGGAAGGGTACTGATGCCATGAGGCAACTTCTGGCAGCCCCAAACCTGACTCAAACTGCTGCTTCTCTGTTCCAAGATTGCTACTGACTGCTAAAAAATGTTACTCTATACAGTGTGCTCCTTCTGATTGACTTCTATCTTTCAAAAGCAACTTTGAAATCCCCCGCTGAATGTCCAGCCAACTATTATTTAGTTACCATGATGGGGTTTGGCAAACACACTGCAGAGGCTGTTGTTTGTTTTATCCATGTTCTTTTGCATTTTCATCCTAACAGGGGTTGTTGCTCAGACCATTTGCCAGGATATTTGGTTGCAGGGAGTGAGCAGGCACCTGCATGTGGCCAGGTGTCCTCTGCACCTGGCTGAGCACAGGTGGTCCATGGGCCTTTTGCCATGTTAAAATACAGTCAGGGTAGATATCTCTGTCTAGAGAATACTGATGTGTAGTCAAAAGGTATTAGTGGAGAATAGTTAGGACAGAATTTGGATTTCCTAATATCAGATGCCAAAAAATTGTTTGGTTGTGTCTAGGCAGAACACATTTTATAGCTAATGGAGAAGAATCAGCATTACTGGAAGCTGATCCCTCTCAATTCTCCAAGAGAGTAATTTTAAGATAGGAAATATTTCTTTCTGTCATCTCTGAAAGAAACCTATAAATACTTGCTTTGATTTGACCAAAAGCTGTTAAATATCTTAATTACTGAACAGTACTACAAGTGTGTGAGCAAAGGTGTTTAAATTATTTCCTGTTAGGTTCTTTTTTCATCACCTGTTTTGTTAACGTTGCTTTTTAATGAATTCTCAAGTTTTCAAGCTCTATTGAAAGAAACACTCTCAAAGATAGGGAAACAAGTAGGATTAGTAGTTTTGATCATGAGTAATAATATCCTTGGAGAGAATATTTATCAAGGGGAAAAAAAAAGATGGAACATAGTAGGTAAGTATTAATCGTAAGGGGCTTGGGCTGAAAAAGGGAACCAAGTTTTTTTCTGGGAATAACAGGGACTGTCTCAGATATGAGCTTCACCATAGATCCAAACCAGGAATGGGGGTCATAGCACTGTCCCATCATCAATATTAAATTCGCAGGATATGATGACTTTCCCTAATTTTCTGGGAAATTGTTAAATCTCTGTTGAAAAGGTGTTTTTTAAAGTGTATGTAATACCTAAGCATCTACATTGCTTTTCATCAGGTATTTTGCATATAACCAAAGTTTAGAAACAGTTTGAAATATGTTCTATATGCCACATACAGTTTGTTTTGGAACAGCCAAGGAAGCAAAAGGTAGATCCTTGAGCATACACTGGCACAGAGCCACACATGCACAGAAAAGCAGAGACGTGTCATGAGGCAGAGGGCCCATGCTTTTGAAACAATCACCAGCCTGGCTTTACGTTTACATCAGAGCAAGAGAACAAAAGACAGGGGGATCATAACAGTATACTAATCTGATCTTATTCTGCCTCTTTCTCTGCAAAAAAGAGACTTTCATAACATCTAAGAGGCAAGTTTTTTATATCTATCTAAGCAGTCTTTATCCCAAGCCATGTGGTTCAATTCAGCTTGAGATGAGAAGTCAGCCAAAGAGGGGACAGTAGCATAAAAGGGATTCATGCTTGGGAGGACAGCCTGCTTCAGCTTTAATTGCAAGAAACACACACACAGATTTCGATGGCTTGGGTACCACACCGTCATCAAATGGTGTCTGTGCTGCAGGTGGATTTTTGTTTATTTGTTTTTCCTGCCTCTGGATTATGAAAATGTTCTTTACGACTCATCTGATATATATATAATCCCTGCTCTCCTGTTTTTTCAAAGTAAAAAAACCTCAGCAAAGCACAGCACACTCCTTTCACTGATTGTATGAGACATTTAGAGACTTGGAAAAGTGTTGGGTTCTACTTTATAGCAAAGCCCTGCAAACCAACAGACCAAAACCAAGCCAGCTCTGAACAAACAGAGAAATTTCCAGCTTTTCTCTTGGATGTAAAGGATCCTACTGCTCCATCTACCTCCTCCAGAAAGGTGAAGAGGAGATGGGCTGTCCAAACAGACATCCCTCCTCTGGAACAACTGAAGGATGAACACATCTAACCTGAAAGAGGAGTCCTGTTTCCAGCTTGCCTGGAGCTGTCCCACCCCTCAAGAATTCCAGAGGCTTCCTTGGAAGGACTGCTTCTTTAGTGCCTTGGACATCACGTCTCCAGAGGACACCAACCCTTCTCCAGATCAATAAATGCAAAACTCAACAATTGACTGTTTGCAGACTGTCATTGCTGCCTTGCAATAGGTGAACACCTCAGGCCACAGAACTGGCATCTGAAGGTCAGCTTCTCTTTCAGACAATCACTTTCTCTATAGATGGAAATCTTTAAATTAACCATTCCCACTTTTCTTTTAGCAGTATGTACCACATGGGGTGGTAGTGGCATTCCCAGTAACAAATTTGGGTAGGAAGGAAGGTTCATTTTTCTCCCTCCTGGTTACCAGGAGGGCTGCATAGGGGTAAACTCTATTGTTTTGCAAAGCAATCATTATGCAGAAAGAAGTGAGGTTTTGTGTAGAAAGGGGACTGGAAGAGCCAAAAGCCCTGCAATGGCATCTATATATTCCTCAGGTATGGTTTTTTAACAGACTACTAGCAGCTTTGAGAAAAAAGGCGTTATAAACACTATACTTAATTACTGTAATGGAGCCTGATAATTTTTTGCCACCTCTAGAAAAGCATCATTCTTTTTAGAAAGGATGAATTTGTTTCTTCCTAAACTGCCTAATGAGATGAACAGATATCAGACAACAATAATTTCTTCTAATTACAGGAAGTCTAGAATTAAATTAAAGCTGGGAAATATCTATTTCTCTCTCTTGTTTTTTTTTTTTTCCTTTTCTTTTTTTTTCCTTTTTTTTCTTTTTTTTTTTTCTTTGTACAGCAGCATTTTTAGTGTTCATCAACATTGCCCCTAAGGCAGAAAGAGAGTCATGCATGATCAATTTGTCTTACAAGTCTTCCAAAATAGTTCCCTCTCTCCATTTAGCACTGTCAGGGTTTGTTCTTATTTGCCATTTCAGACAAGATTTAGAGCTTCCACACTTTGATTCTTGGGATGAAGGAGGATTAAAGTTTTCATTGCTTGTTTGTAATGAGGCAAATTGTAACTCTAATTATGTAACCAATTTGCTGCAGTTAACTCTTGAAAAGAGCAACCATGGTCCTGGCAAAGGTTCATTTTGCACTGATGAGGTTTGTAGCCAGTGTAGAAAGTGCAAGTTTAAAGGCAATAGGATCTGGATGCCTAAAACTGACATGGTTTTGAAAAATCCAATGATAATCATTGAGAGGCTGGAAAAATAGTGCAGATAGCAGTGACTGCTAAAAGCTAATGCAAGGAAATCCAAATCTCTTCATGTGTTTTCCTTCACATTAATCCTGTTCTGAGATCTGAGGAATTTTGTTAAAAGATCCAAGCTAGTTAAGATCTAGCCTCCAAGAAATGCATTAATCAACTTTAAGGAAAAAGAGACCTTTCTGATCACCTGCATTACACAGGAGGCAGACATGCAAACTTCACTTTTTATTGGAACTAATAACTTAATGCCAAATTCACAATTTCTAAAAAGATAACTTGTTTTCTTCAAAGGACTCCTAAAGATGGAAAGTTCACTGGTAAATTGCCCCAGTTTTTAATTTTACTCTTACTAAAAATGAGCAAGTTACTTTTCATTGCTTGTTGCTTGCTTCATCCTCCAGGCTTGGGGTTTTCTTTTCTTTAAGGATACAACATCAAAAGGACATGTTACTGGTATCTTCATAGGTCAGTATTCTTACATTGAGGTCCAATTGTTTCTCTATATTCTCTGTCACTAAATAAATGTAGGCTGGATTTTTTTTCCAGCTTCTCATTAGAGGAGTATTTTTTCAGGTCATGGGAGAGAATTTTGGACAGAAGAGAGTAGCTGTCAGGTCTTGGTACTTCTTTGGATCAATATTGTGGCCAGTTTATGTCCATATTCCTGTCGCAACCTTTTTGGAAATTCCTGTTCTTTCCAGGTGGGGTCCCACAGTTGACCTGTGCATCCTCACTTTTCAATCCAGATGGATTATGCTTTGCTGTAATACAGTACAGGTTCTTTGGCCACAGCAGACTTATAACATTATTGACTCAGTGCTGATGGCTGAATAAGACTCTTAGTCAATACTCAGCTCTTTATATTATCAATGAAGCTTCTTGCAATGATATATTTTTTTCTGTTCATTAACCAAAACTGTCTGCGAAAAATGTGTTGTAAGAACCTTAAATAATTTGTGCTGCCTCAGTGGGCCAGGCACACACGGGTGTTTCTGTATCTGTGAGCACCTCCCCAACACACATTGTTTTGCTGTTGTTGTTTGAGTTTCAATGTGCGTTGTTAAAGCACTTTGCAATGTGGAATGAGCTTGTTGACTTGTGGGAAAAAAGACAATGGCAAAGTTAAGTTTGCTACCAGCTAAGAGAAACTCTTCTTTAATTCAAGTGGTTGGATGATAGTAAATATTCCAATGCTGCAAGTGAAAGGCTTTTGGAACATCCTTGGGTCACTCTTGAGAATACAGAAAAAGAATAAAAGATTTCAGAGACCACAACAATTGTTTACATTTCTTCTGCTCGTTGGCAGCTTAAAAGTGCAAAAAAGAAAGTCACTGTTGCATCTTCACAGAGTTCCAGTGTGCTTTGGCCCTGAGACAGCCAAAGTAATTGCATAAATATATTTCAGCCCAAAATAAAACTCACAGTTCCACATTGGAGTTATTCTTGTTAAGGCTTCATAGACAATAATTTTACTGACAAAAAGAGTTTAGCTGCTTGAGTTGGGGGAGTTGTGACTCTTATTTTGAGATCCAGAGCCTTCGACATGCTTTGGGGCACAAAAATGGGTACAAATGAAAAATCTATTCCCTCAAAAAGGAAAAACAAAAAAGAAAGAAGCAAAGGGAAGCATGAGAGATTTGTAGTAGTTTATCAAGGAAGAGTTGAGCTACTTTGCCTGTGGGTTAGTAATCTAAATAAGTATTTTCTGGCAGTAAGCATAGGGGGAAAAGAAAAAAAAGATGAATTATTTTTATATCGATCTGGAAAAACACATATTAATACCCAGAAATCTTCACTCATTTAAGAAAACTTGATAGGATCAGAAAAAACAAGCCAAAAAATAGGAGCCTAAAGTACCCTTTGAATTAAATATACACACTGACATTTAGGGAAGTGAGTGAAGTGATTCCTCACTGCAGCTCTTGGGGTCCTGGGAGTTTCTTCCTCAGATTTTTGGAATTCAAAAAAAAAAAAGGCATCTGTAAACTAATCTTTCCTGTACTTGTACTATACTGAAATTGTGGAGATGATGTTGCAATGTGCCATGTTATAACAGATTAATTGATCATGAGGTCTTCAGGTAAGTGAGAATCTTGAGATTCAAACATTTAGCTCTAGATTATTTCTAACATTGACTGAGGATGTGTTTAAATACCCTTGAGACTATCCAAACAACCTTTTTGTCAGTCTGCTTTGTAATCCTCTCATTTTAATTTCTTCCTTGCAAAGTGTCCCTTCTCCTACCAGACAGTCAGAGTGTCTCTTGGCATTTGCCACAATGACACAACTCTCCTGGACTTTGGAAATGGTGGGTTCAGAACACCTCCAACATGAAGCCTTCTCCTTCCTGCTTCCAGGTGTTTCTGACTGAAAAGCCATGATGACGAGCTAAAGGGCTCATCAAGGCTAAATTTCCTTGTGAATTTTGTCCCCATCTTCCTTTGAGAAAACAGTAAGCCTCAGCTATGTGTCACTGCTGTGGTAGGTTCCACACCTCTGTTCAACTTAGGGAAAAAATTTCAGGCGTCCTTGTGCTTGACACTTCCGAGTGCTGCCAGCTCTGAGCTGCTGTTGGTTTTTCTTCCCTGTTGTAGGTCTGGGCTGTGAGCAAAGCCCTCCCTCAGGCACAGGAAACAAATTTGCTTCAGCACAGCAGCTCCCACCTCAACACAGAAAGCTTAACTTTCTGGATCTGGACCATGCCTCTTAAATGTCCAGAAAACAACCTGCAGAGGAAAAGGATGAGTCTATGGAAATCATTGACAGCTGTAAAAAGTAAGTCTGAAGGCAGGACGGAAAGCATAGAGGAAAATCATCCCAAATTCAGTGGTGGTGTTAGTGAGAGCAGCTCCTCAGTATTGCTGTACCTGTTTATACCAGCAGTGTATTTGTCCCGCTCTGTGCACTGAATAGGACAACAGGGATTAGCATTTAGAGTAGAGTGAAGACCTTTGCAGCTCTCCCTGGATGACTGTGTTGATTTGGGAGCTCCTGTAAAGTCTACTGCTCTGCCATGTTCCCAGATACTGTATTTTTTTACTGGTACTAAATGGTTGTCTATGTCAGCTGAAGTTACAAAACCAAGTGGGATCTTTTCTGGCAGATTTTTAGGATAGAGTTTGTGGTTGATGTAAGTACTAAACCACAAAGAGCATATGAAATGGTGAATGCAAAATGTGAATTCTCACTACTTCTTTATAAGGAATGGTTTTCTCCCCATAGAAACCTTGCTATGCAAAAGAGTGAATAACTATCAAGATTTGCTTTCCAGTGGGTGAAATAGAACACTGATCACCTGTGGCACTGGCAAGGATGAGCTAGCAGTGCAGCAGGATGATGCTTTCAGAGTTGTTGACAGAAAATAGGAAACAGTGATTATTTGTTTGTCATTGGTTCTTTCCTTTATGGATGCTGGTCACTGGGACAATATTTACTAGCTGGCTGTCATGAACCTACTATGTTTCACCTAAAGCTTTTTCAGATACCATTACAGTTTCTGTTTTCTTGGCTGTTAATATTCCTCTTTAGCAGTTTCTGTGTTATTTCTCCCACTCTTGAAATTAATTAGTTGCTGTGGCATTGCTCCTCAAAATCAGCAGCATATTGTTTGTGAATGCCCCAGCCCTGGAGGTGTTCAGGGTCAGGTTGGATGGGGCTTTGAGTAACCTGATCCAGTGAAAGATGTCCTTGCCTGTGGCAGAGGGAATGGACAAGATGATATTTAAAAGGCCCCTTCCAATCCAAATTGTTCCATGATTCTATGATTCTTTGATATGTTTGCAAGACAATAAATAAGAGAGAACTCATAAGTGTCCTGTCTCACATGATTGGTCCATATTGCTGCTTATAGGCTGTCTGCAAAACTGGCTGTAGCTAAAGCTCAAATTATTAATGCTGTATGATGGAAGAAGGGAGCTCAGTTTCTCCTGGGTGGATGTCATCTTACCAGGCTGCCCTTGTCTCCCTCACATCGCTAGTGAAGAGCAAGTTTGGGCCTGATCTGTGGACCTAGATTTGCTCATTGGGTTGGAGACTACACCTCAGTTATGTTTCTCTCCCATGGGAGAGCTCCTCAGTTCATGCTGCTTAAGGTTTTTGTGAAATTTTGTAGTACCTATGATGGGTGGGTCTGATCATGTTCTGAGCAGCACTGAGCTGAAAATGTAGATATAACAAAACACTGCTTTTGGGAAGTGGAAGCTGGACAAGGCTAAATATGCCTCCAGAAAATGCACCTCATTTGTAACAGTTTATCTCTAATGAATTTCGAGAATTACAGTGGAGTTGGAAAGCGATGGCTGTTATCAGTCCACAAACACATCTAAAACCTAGAAATGTTGACAGTGAATACATTTCTTTCAGGCACTGCCTTTTGGCAGCAGATCAGATTATCTGTGTGAGCCACACAAATCACACACTTTCCCAGGTGGGCATTAGCAGAACCATCTGGCAATTAGAAGTCTCCAGGGCAGTCAATCCAACTTTGAGCTGGATTAACTTGGAAGTTTCAAACACTGTCATTTCTTTTTGGTAGTCAGAGAGGCTTTTGGCCCTTGTGAATAAGACAACCACTTGATCAGGGACACAAAGGATTATTCAGTTGTCTTCAACCCTGTTCAGCTTTCCATGAGGTCAGTCAAAATCATCTCTCCTAGAACACATATATAGAGGAAATGTATATTCATGGCTCAAATCCAGCCAATTTTGGGGATGAGTAAGTTGGCTGAGCATGCAGAGAAGATCTGTAGCAATCTTGGAGCTCTATGTGGTGTAGATAGCAGACTGTGGGTAATTTTGGACAGAGAGTACCCGGTGCTGTTATTTCACAGAAACTGTTAAGCTTTTGCTGTATTTCAGCAGTGACAAAAACTCCCACAGCCTCACCATAGGCCCTCTTGATAACAACTGAAAAAATCTGTATCTTCCAAATACGTTATATCATTAGATGAAGTGGACAAAAACAAAACAAGTATGTTTATGACTTAGCCTGAGGAGATAATTAACTTCTGAGTGCTGAGATCCTTGATTGCATTCCTAGCATGATCTTAATTGGAAGTCTGAACTTGAAAAAGGTTGTAGTGTTTGGAGGATATCTGAAATGGTTCACTGAGAAATTGTTTGTTCATAAATTTGAAAGGTAATCCAGACAAATACCTTTTGCTTTGCCTTTGTTGTAATTGTTGTGGCTGATGATGATGATAAAAATAATCTATTAGAGTGGCAGCAAAAGCACCAGACTATTCAAAGAGAACATGTATCAAAATGTATTGAGCCACTTCAGGGAATTTCAAAAGAAAGAAGTTTTACAAAAAGGGCTGAATATATACCAAATGACAATACTTAGAAATCTGTATTACTGCTCCAGATTGTGCTACGGTACTTTGCTGAAGCTCTTGACCTCTTGTGTGTTCTCAGCGAGAATTGTCACGATCTAAGATTTTGCACAGAACTATGTTATGTTGCACATGCACTACAGTAGGTTGCCAGTATAGATGAAAACTAGAAACTCCTTTGTTATGCTGTCAAAAATCTCTGCCCTTTATCCATCCCAGTTACAGGCACTTGGCTGACAGGAGTCCCAGTTCTCTGTGATCAGTGAGGGCCACAAATCGCATCCTTCTTTCTGAAAAAGGATGAATGCAGACAGTGTCAGAGAACAGCTCCATCTCACCTAAGCTTAGTCATTCAGAGGTTGGGCATAGAAGAACACTGTCCTTGGTGCTCCCTAAAGTCAGTGTTGAAAAATGAACTGCAGGTGATTTAACATGTCTAATTTAAATTTGAGAGACGAGACCTTATTGTGGCCTTTGAATACATAAAGGAGACCTAAAAGTAATGTGGAGACAGACTTTTTAGTAGGGTCTATAGCAATAAGACAAGGGGTAAGGATTTTAAACTAAAAGAAGGTAGATTCAGTGTAGGTGTAAGAAGTTTTTTACAATGAAGGTGGCACTGGCATAGGCTGCCCAGATAGGTGATAAAGGTCTCACCCCTGGATACACTCAAGGTAAGGTTGATTTGAGCTATGAGCAACCTGTTTTAGTTGAAGATATCTCTGAACATTGCAGGGAGGTTGAACTAGATGATCTTTAAAGGTCCTTTCAACCCAAAGAGTCTATGTTTCTAAATATATAAGATGAAGAATATAAATAAGTATCTAAAGAGGTTGCTGAATATATGTAGAGTCCTTCCTATTGACCAGGTTAGACTAAAAAACTGACTTTGAGATGTTTGAAAATTTTGGTGAAATTAGGATAACATAATGTGAAAAAATTATTTGATAATTCCTTGAGGAAAAATGACAGCAGAAATATGGGCAAGTTTCACATTACCTGTGCCCAGGAACCTGGATCATCAAGCCCACTTGACACAGAAGTCTGAAGTACGAGTGTCTGCTCCTGTTATCTTGCAGAAATCACAGAATATGCTGGGTTGGAAGGGACCCACAAGGGTCATCCAGTCCAACTCCTGGCCCTGCACAGGACACCCCAAAAATCCCACCATGTGCCTGAGAGCTTTGATCAAACACTTCACGAACACTGCACTTGGTGCTGTGAGCACTGCCCTGGGGAGCTCTTCCAGTGCCCAACCACCCTCTGGATGAAGAACTTTTTCCTAATATCCAACCTTCCCCTCCCCTGACTCAGCTTCAGGGCATTCTCTTGGGTCCTGTCACACAGAGAGGACATCAGTGGAGATCTGCCCCTTCAGCTGCCCCTCATGAGGAAGTGGTAACTGCGAGGAGTCTCCTCTCAGTCTCCTCCAGGGTGAACAGACCAGAAAGATAACACTGAGCTTTCAGATGAAACAAATTAGCAACACTGATAGACAACTAACTGGAAGGATGGAAGCTATTGGAGCAGAAAATAAACTATAGAGCTCTCAAGGGAACAAAGATGCTGTGAAGGTTAGTTCAACAATAGAAATCTTAAAAAGTGAAAAATTTGTGCATCTCTCTGAATGCAGCAAGTACTGTCACAAGGATGTGCTACAAGTCAGGGTCCCCACAAAGATAAATGAGATGGGACACAGTAGCAGACCTGAGTTGGATTAACCCAAGAAAAGCTAACGGCAGTATCAATAAACAGAAAAGATCCTCTGTGGTTTTTGATGTGATTGGTTCAGAAAGTCAGAATGATTGTTATCCAGAAAACAAAGAAAGTCAAAAGACTGGGACATATGCAAAATAGAATAGTGGGATAAAACAACTAATTTTCAGATAAGAGCTGAAGAAATTATTTTATAGGCAAAAAAAAACCACACAAAAAATATTTAACTGACAGATACAGAAAGTACCCTGCAAATGTGGGACATGCAGAGAATAGATGTTTTAAAATGTTACAGAGCAGTGCATTCAGGGGTAAGAAATATCCTTTGAGAAGAGTCTCTAATGAATATACAAGTTTAACCTTCACTTGCTGCTGCTGCCATCCAGGCTGATGTGGTGAGGGAAATGCTGTTGGCTGGAAAACACCTTAGGGAAAGCAAAAGGTGGAAAGACATGGTTTTTATATCTATTTACCTTTCCTACCTATTTCTCCATGTCACCTCTCTTTGTTAAATTCAAGGCCACAGCCTCGACTTTAAATTAAATAGCTTTGTTTCCAGTGATGATATTGGGGTTTATTAAATTCTTGTTTTGCTGCAGTGGATAGTATTTATAAAATTTTCCTCACTGAAGTTAAAAAAGCTTTCTGTTCCTTAGGGTTGCAGGGGCTGATTTTGCCTATGCAGTTAACTTGGCTTGTATTTTTCAAACACAACTAAGTAAAAAAAAGACAAATAGAAAAGGGAAAGTTGGACTTCTCTCTTTCTCATACTATTTTCTCTAATTGGACATGAAATAAAAGCAAGTCAAATTGGCAGAAAGCATTGTGTTCTGGGTGGTGTGAAGTGCCAGAAACAGTGTTTTGCCTGCACACAACTTGTTTTTTAATAGTCCTTTTTATTTTTCACTCATAACAACAGACGTGAACTATTAAAAATCAAATGTTGAGATGAATTGAACTAAACAAAAACATGCCGAAGGCGACAGGCAGGGTTTAACACTCTGTAACTTTTATCTCTCTGGTGTCTCTCTTTGATGGTTGACATGGCAAAAGAATTCTCACAACGCTTCTGAATCCTGATCACTTTGCTAATAGCAGCAAGACCGCCACTGCATCGTTTCTACTCTTGAGTCCCTCTAGATACGACTCCTTGCTTACCACTTGATATTCACATGGCACTGTTCAGCAAAGATTTAATGAAGAAAATGAAGAAATTCTTATGGAATCAGCAGATGATGTTGTATTACTGTTATTATTATTATTAGTAGTAGTATTGCTCATTTGATCATCAGTGGTGCCAAGAGAGACTAATCAAGGATCAGTGCTTTCACCTAAGATGTGGCAGATAAATCCTCCGTGGGGTATAGTACCACATGAATTAATGGAACTGGGATGGTTTAAACCAATTAAGATTCTATACATACAACAAGCCCCCAGCAGTGGTGTGGACAAATAAATGAAAAACTGAGCATGTTTCTATAACCATTAATACAGTCTTTGCTCCACAGACTCCCCAGACACTGTCAGTCCGAAAGATTTCAGGGACTTTTAGGGGAGTAATGAAGTCAGGGCTAAAGAGATTTCAGATGTACTAGTAATATTCTTAAAGGTTTTGTCAGTTTTCTTTCAGTGGGGAAAAGGTCTTTTTTGAAGGCACTGAGCTGAGGCTCAAAAGATTTGCACTTCGTTCCTGGTTCATCATGGACTCCCTCTTTGATCTTGGAAAATAACCTGTTTTGCTCATGTGAAAATAGGAATGCTAATAATAAGCCCTTGCCTGTCCTTCAGGACTGGGTAATATGGACTCAGTGGGCTGTGGCATTCTACATCTGTGTACAAAAAGAAAGGGATTGCACTTACCAGCAATCTTCACTGACTGCTGCACCTCAAATCATCATCAGAAAATTAAAATCACAGAATAACAGAATATCATTTAAAGGAGTATTTATCTGCTACTTATGTTATCCTTTCAGCCCAACAAAAGCAAACTTTTGCTCCTGTGTCTGAACTTTTCTAAAAGTAGAAGTGGAATCATGGTCAAAGGTAAAAGGGTTTTATGATATAAGGTGAGCCAATATTTTCAAGCTTCTAAAAAATCAGTTGCTTTCTGGTTTTTTTTTAAGTGCTAATGATTAAAAGGACAATAATATGCAGCTTTGAAAACCTGTACTAGAGTCTTACAAGCCTTTTACGTAAGGAAAATCAGATTTTCCTGTTTCAGATTGTCACTGTGGTAGTTAATAGATGCAGAGGTGTGGTCCACAGCCTTTACACAAAATCTTCCCTGCCTTACTCCTGTTGAGCCTTGTGTGTCTATTTACAACAGAGTATGTTTGCAAGATTTTGTACTCCTATCTCTCTGTGAAGCTCTGCTTCCATTTCTAGGCAGGAAAAGCAAATCAAGGGCTGTATCTTTACTGGCAAGTTAAACAGAAAGCACAAACCTGAGAGCTTGTGTATGATCACCCATCTGCTAACAAGTTGAAAGCACTGAGGGGGTGGTCAGGCATTGGAACAGGCTGCCCAGGGAAATGGCAGAATCACCATCCCTGGAAGTGTCCCAAAAGTGTGTGGGTGTCTCACCTGGGGACATGGTTTAGTGGTGAACAGTGGAGCAGTGCTGGGTTAATGTCTTTCCTGACCTCAGTGATTCTATGGCTCAGAAATCCATGACATGGAATAAACCTGTCTGGTAGCATGCCAGCAAACATTGCCCAGGTGGTTAGCACAAGTCAAGAATCATTCCCAGAACCTCCTTTAGGGGTAATCTCTTCCTTCCTGGTCAGGATTGGCAGGTTTAGCTGTTTGAAGGTGAGCTGTGCCACATTGAATCTCAGAACACTGCCCTCAGTCTGTTTTGTTTACTGATACAGAAACAGTAAGGTGTTCATTAGTGTTTGGGGAGAAGAAACTCCTGAAAGATTTGAGTAGGAAAATTGTCATCTGAGCATCTGTCAACTGGTAATGAAGTCAGATTAAATATTTGTGTAGTAGAGTCATGAAACATAACTGTGGGAGTGACATGGGTCCACTTCTTCATCAAAATCAAGTAGAGTAAAATTGTAGACAGATGTTTCCTTAGGTGCTTCCAGATGGTTTTAAATGTTTTCAGTGATGAAGAAAGCACACATTTCCTGAGTAATCTATTATAGAGCTGAATTAACCTTTGAGATGGACATTTTTTTCTTGTAAATAGCAGTTAATAATTTTTTTTTCATTCTGCATGTGAAGAAGAAAGTTCTTGGAGTTTAAAAGATCAGCAGTCTATTGCCACTTGTGTGAGCATTCAGGATCTTTTCCTTATTGTTCTTTCTTCCTAGGGGAAGATTTCAGAAGAATAAGGGAACTGGAAAGTGAAAAAGACTTACAATAAGGAATTGGAAGGATGGCAGCTTGTAATTTGTAGTAGGAACCATGTATTATATAAGATAAAAATAAAACTTGGACAAGGCTATATTTTGGGGTCCTAGTGGCATCATAAAATACTCTTGTTTTTTGCTTTTATGGCTTATTTTGATGTCAGCAGAGTCCTGAGATATTTATGTAGCCTTGAAATTCAAAACCATCTTCTCTTTAAGGCATTTGGTTTTAAAAGGGGTACATTTGTAAGTGGCAAAAAAAATCTCTCCATTGTGAAATATCAATTATTTGTAAGTGCTTGGATTAATTTATTGGATTTTATGGGTAAAAGAAATGGAAATTGTTTTTTACATTAAAAATTAATATTTTACATCCAGCTGTGTCTGGCTGGGCAATAAATCAGCTCCTTACAATTACTTATTTGTCAGTCAGCATGTTAGTTCAAAAAGCAAGGAGCTTGCCTGTGGATCCTGCTCTGCTTGAAAGCAGGGAGTGTTCAGGTCAAATCAATTTGAGCCACAGTAATTAAGAACAAGATTGAAGATCCTTCCCTACCTCTATAGTAAGCATCTGGAGTTACTTTTTAGAATGGATCCACTTCTAGGCAGCAGTGGAGAATATTGAAGGTAGCGAACACTACTTAGGGAGAGCTTTTTTTAAATGCTTAAGAGATTTACATATGAACCAAATTCTTACACTTTCCTCTGAATAAATCTGAGTACTTGATATTTGCCAAGCAGGGAAACATTTGTATTTTCAGCTTATCTATTTACAGCTGCATACCACATAACATTCAGAGGATTTATTTACAGGGTCTCCATTGGAGCAAACTAAACAAGGCTGGGGTAAGGTAGTGCCCCATGATCATCATGATCATGCCAATTGATAGTGGTATCTGCTGATTTTTTGGTCACTACTCTCCCTGACAACATCTGATCATGTTTCAGGAGTTGTACCAGGGACCATCCTCAATACAGACTTTGTGGACCCCTATTTTGGCAGGTAAAAATGTTCATCTATGTTAAAGGAACATTCTTCACCCTTTAAACCTAGGGTCAGAAAATGGACACTCACCAGCTCTTTTCACTGGTCTTGATATAGCCAGAATATTTGTGTTGATTGCCAGCAGAATGAAAATCTAATAGAAAACTAGTATCTTTATCAAAAGTGATGAATGAGGCACAAAATTACATTAAAATTAAAATTAAAAAAAAGTTTCATAGCTACTGATGTAAATAAAAAGCTTCCCTCAAATATTTCTTTAGGGTCTTTTGATTTGGCAGGGCAACAGAAAATCTTGTTTAATTTTGATAGAATGTAAGTTTTTTAAGTTTTCCTTGGCTATCAAGATGAAATATTAACTGTAACCAGAGCTCTGGCTGTACAGCGTTCCTACTGAAGAATTCTGTCATGACAGGGAAACTAAGTCAGTCATATCCAAGAAAGATAATTAGCTACACACTTCTTGCACATACAATATCATATTCAATTAGAAGTAAATTAAATTACTGTGGAAATAAGGTCACATGAACTCCTACCATACAAAAGAATCTCAGACCTTTGGAAGTTGCAGAAGGCTAAGAGAAAGCTCAGAACTCTGCCTTCCCAGACAACCTCATGTGTTGGCATTGCTTCCTTTCTCCTGTGCTGGGATCCTGCCGTAGGATGCAGGGGGTGGGTGGGGCTGGGCACTGAGGGACACAAAGGCTGGTGCTGAAAGCAGGGGCTGCATTAGGAAGCACATTTTTCACCAGCAGCACTACAGAATCTCCCATGTCTATTGTGATTGCTTCTTGCTTGGGGTGATGAATCAGGACTCTTTGACTCCATTATCAGAAGCCTTTTATTATTTTATTATTTATTAAAATGACTCCATTGTTCAGAAGTCTTTTGGGCTATAGGTGCCCATGTTCAGGGCTAACATGCTTTTTTCTTCATGGTCAGTACAAGACTCCTAGAATGCTTAGAATTCCAAGATAAGAATTGTTCACCTCATAGGTCAAGAAAGAGAGACAGTTCTCATCTCCTCTGTGGGAGACAGAACAGCCAGACATCCATGTCCTTGAAACCACACACACAGAGATTTGTTTTTTTCAGAAATCAGCTCAGAAGTGAGCTTTTCCCATGGAAAGAAAAACTCAGCAAGCTTACATGTAAGAAACTTATAAAATGTCTGATGACACTATGACAACTCACCCTGTGTCCAATGTCCTGTGCCTGAAGCTATTGAGTGTTGCTACACCCAACCCTCTCATGCAGCCATTTGTCTCACAATGTAGCATATCTCTAACTAAAACTACAAGTAATATTTGGCACATAATGAAGTTTTACTGCTTCTATAAAACCTATGTATTTCTGAGTGTTAGTTTCTGGCATCATTTGATCTCATATTTATGTGTACACAGACAGTCATTTACTGAGCCTGGTGTAATGAGAAAAAAGCTGGCTGGTGAAACCATATCATCCCATCACCCACCTGTAAAATATCGCTAACTTGAATGCATTTGAATGATTATATTTAAACTAATTAAGGACTGAGTGAATGATTTGTGAAGTTGTGGATAAAGAGTCCAAAACAAGGTGGTTACAATAAATTGGCAGTGGTTATCTCAAGGTCATGTTAAAGCTGTGCTGTCCAAATGATAGCATTAGCTAGCAATGATCTAATTAAAAACTGTACACCAATTTATAAGGAAAGAGCTCAAGAGTAAACAAGAGGCAGAGTCTAGATTTATTTGCCATGCAATGAAAGCAATCACAGCATGATGTTGAGGTGTCCAGCACAAGGAATTAGGGTTCATAAATAAAAAGCAACTTCTGCAAGGCTGTGTATTTCAGTATAAACAACAAAGCAATAGTAACTGTGTTTCAGGCCATGCAGCCTCAGGCCTAAAGGCATGATGATGAAGATGACTATGAGTCATAGCTCTCTCAGAGTTCCTTATCAATTTACAGAGTAATGTTCTCCAATGGACTGCTTTGTGAGACCAAAGACAAATGAATCAAAGTGAATTTCATCAGAGGCAAAATGCATGTGCAGTGGGATCACAGCAAGTGTAAGCAGCAGGAACAAGACAGCAAAAACCTCTGTGTCAACCATGATGTGAGAAGGAAACACTCTCCCTTGGCCATGTCCAAGATTATGGCACATGTACACACCCAGTGTTACAGTAAAAGCTGGCTGGTACTGGGCAATTAATTCAGCTATAAATGAGAAACCCAGCTCGGTTCCATAAAGAAATCCCTGGCTGAGGGATGATAGGATGGATTTGAGTACCACAGGGACTTCACCCAGTCCTATTCCATGCTGAGCTGCTGACATCTCACTGGCACAGGAGCTGGGTGGTGTTTGAGCCAGACAATTGGGCTGTCTGGACCAGGAGATTCCAACCCTCATGTTTAAGGAGAGTGGGACAATAAACCAGGCTGCTGTCACATGGGAATCCTGGGGTGTGTGTCATCTCTGCCTCAGACTCCACGTGACACCACAGAGCAGGGAGAAGGGGAGAGAGCTCTGCAGTGGAAGTGGTAAAGGGCATCATCCCATCGACTCAGCAGAGATCAGAAGTTTTCAAACAATCTAGCTAAAGAATCTCTGGTTCATTGCCAATGTATAGCAAATTAAATGGAAGCAAAATTATATTAAATTACAAGGGGTTTCTGTTTGGTTTTTAATTGTATCTGATTGGAAACTATGTTAGTTAACCCTGAGAAGCTATTTCCTATTTTTGAATCTGTCTGAGAATAAACCCACAGAAACAGAAAAGAAGGAAAGGACTATTTTCTTTCTGATATAAATGTACAACTTTCATTGGTATTTTAGTGCTGCATTCTGTCCTGCATACATATGATCATGCATAATATGACTTTCTATAAAATGCCAGACTTTCAAATTTTCTGATTTGCCATGTTACCTCAAACTACGTTATTAAGGTTTTCTTCTTCAATGAGCACTGAATACAGATTGGGGCTGACCAGCACCAACTTAATTAATACTTTTATGTTTTCTTCTGGATTCTTTTTGTAATAAAACCAAATATTACATCTAACTTTTTTTTTCTTTTTTCCTTTGTGATTTTCTTTTTGGCTGTGATTTTGAAGGTTTCCTCTTCTCCATTAGCCCTAAATAACATTTTTGTCATTGTACTGAACAATCAAGCTATTTCTCTCAAATACTGCATTTGTCATTGAACTGAACAATTGAGCCATTTCTTCCAATATCCTACAGATTCTTCTGTTGGCTCAAGAATAATTATTTCACAAAGAACCTGTGGGGTACTTTTGTTCCCCACAGGTCTAATCATCCAAACCATCTGAATCTAGCTGATCTGAACACTTTTTCTTCATTACTTCTCTATACCTCCAAGGAAGTAAGTGTGACTCTATGGCCCTGTATTTTTGTACATTTTTTGCTGTATCACACATCATTGTTTGTTGGGTTTTTTAAGAGGTTCTTAATATTTTATTTTTTTACTGATAACTTCTCTGTTTTTTAATGACTTTGCATGAAATAATCCATGTTTCATCTCTATATTAGATTTTCTTCTTCAAATTAGAGTGAAAATAGAGCAGTCAATCTGGAGAAATTAGTTCACATATACTTTTTAAAGACTTTTTTAAATTTGTCTTTTTTGTGTTGAAGAAAGTATTTCCATTTAAACACAGGCTAAACTGTGGGAAGGTAGAGGTCCAAAAGGAATTTTCCATATATCTTTAGATTTGATTGCCTTGGAAAATTATGGGAATATCAACACTGGAAAATAATATTTTTATAGAGGTTTCCTCATGTTTTGAGTATTCTCTGGGACTGAACACACTTTCAGACTGCACAGCCAATCTAAACAAGAGAGATGCAAGACAAAACAGGTTGATGCTTTCTGTGCCCTCTTTAAATCTCCTTTTGCCTAAGGCTGTGAGACAGGAAAAGTTTGAGCTTTTTTGACATGCATTAAGAGCCTGACTTCCAGTTCAACTAATTCTTCCCTCAATCCTCTCTCACAAGTGAGTGATAACATGGTCTAATACTTAAGCTTTGTTCAGTAAGGTAAGTGGGTTTAAAAGAAAGCTTAAAAGTATGGTAAATTGAAATTCATGATTTTTGGAACCAGTAAAATTCTCCAAGAGGATACAAAAGTGTGAAGGAAAAAAAAGCCAGAATCTGGAGGCAGGAACAGTAGTTTTTGAGCATTTAGAGGATGAAAGAAGTTGGTAATATTTAAAACCAGCTACAGAAAGCAGTTTTTAAAAGGAAGTTAGCAGTGGGAACTAAAGGCGACAGTGGTGACAGCCAGGAAAGATGCCTGAAGGCCATAGCAGGATAGGGGCTGCTGTCTAGATAATTGTAGCTCATCTCAATAGAAGCCCTGCATTAAGAAGTAAAGGAAGAAAAGGCACTGAGAGTGGCAAGGGGACAGCAAGACCTGAGGGATGAAAGGATCCTGTTGTTCATTGACAAAAGCACCATTCTTTGTTTCAATGTTCCTATCTTAGTGGAGGCAGGCTCAAAATCTTGTCTTCAGGTGGCAGAGGTGACCTGAGCATACTGAGGTGCTCCCCAGCTGTGAGGCAAAGTGTGCTGAGTGTGGCTATTCCTCATCTCTGTGTCCTCCTTCAAATGCTTTTAATGTTAAGGGTTGGATGCTACATGCATGCTTAGAGTCATCTTTGTCTCTGGATACTACACAGGATTTTGAAAGTATTTTGAAGCAGTATATTCAATGATGGATGATACCACCCAGGAGCCTAAGTGAGACTTCAAACTACCTGAGCTAATTGGATTTCTATTATTTGAGATAATCTTATTGGGATGCTTGGAAATGAGTTTTATTCTTCATTCAAAGGACAAAGGGCTGCGTCTTTAAAGGGCAACACTAACGTATGCACAGAGGGCAAAAAATAATGTTCTCTAAAGCTTTCTATGGGCTCCTGCCAGTTGTGACTAATGTTGGTGCAGGTATTAGGAAAACACAGGCCAGTGTGATGATGAAGAGAAAAGACTGGAGATTAAAAGAAAAGTGGTTTGAAAGCTCTACTCATACTACTGTATGAAGAATAATACATAATGTGGGTGTAATAAAAATGATAATGTGTTCTGTCATTTGAGATAATTAGACTTTGATCCTGGAAGATGTTTCTTGTGGCTGAAGCACTGTATCTGGTTAGAGTTCTGCTGCATTTATATTTTATGTTTCGATTGGATGTTAGGAAAAATTTCATCTCTGAAGGTGTTGTCAAGTATTGCAACAGGCTGCCCAGGGCAGTGGCGGGGTCACCATCCTTGGAAGTATTTAAACAATGTATAGGTATGGTGTTTAGGGAATGGCTTCAAACAGAAAGAGGGTGTGTTTAGAATAGATATTAGGAAGAAACTCTTTATTGTGAGGATGGTGAGGTGATGGACAAGTTTGCCCAGAGAAGCTGTGAATGCCATATCCCAAGCACGGATGGGGCTTTGAGCAACCTTGTCCATGGCAGTGGGGTTGGAATGAGGTGGGCTTTAAGATCCCTTCCAATCCAAGTTGATCTATGATTCTCTGTTTTAATGGTGGCCTTAGCAGTGCTAGGTTAATGGTTGCACTCAATGATCTTAAAGGTCCTTTCCGACCTAAATGATTCAATGATTTTTTGATTTTCTGTATTTTCAGAATAGAATCCTTTCCCACTGCCTAGTTTGAGATGCAAGGGGTCCAGACCTGAGGAGACATTGATGTTGTGATGTTCTCATGGGACACAGTGACAAAGTCCAGGTAAGGTCTCCTGACGATCCCCAGATGTGTGGAGGTCTGGAGGGAGATCTGGAAGGAGAAAACTGGTTTACCATGCAGGAATAATCAAGCACAGAGGAAGAGGGGCTGGGTCCACTTAGAAAACTCCTGTAACACCCAGCACAAAGTTGCTGCTGTGAATCATGGCAGGTTGTGGTAGAAAACTGTAACACTGTTCTGCTGTCTTCCTTTTGCAAGGCTTTTGATGCAAAAAGATCAACTTTGCATGGCTGTCTGCAGAAAAGAAAATTACGTGGATGCAGAAACCTACAGGAGGTCTAACTTCTGTGCAAATGTTTGTCAAAATAATTCCCTATAAGCAAAGAATCCTTTCAGTGACTTTTTAGAGGCTATTTTTCTCCACAGCAAAATCTGTCAGATTGCTCATCTGTATTTTAAGTGCTTTCCAAATATCTTCAGCAGAAGGAAACAGGATACCATGACCCTGAGTATCAGAAGATCAGTAACTTGATTCTCATCAAAGAAAACAAAAGTAGAGCACATGTGATCTACCCTCACCATCTGAACAAAGCACTCAGCTCACAAATAACCCAGTGCTACTGGGTGCAGAGAGAGAGCTCCTTGGTGAGTAACTGTGAATAGCAAATGCAGGAGATTTTGAGTCAGCCTGTGGGAAATGCCTGAAAAGACAGAGTGGGTACCTTTAATAGGCAAGGTATTTGCTAACATGCCTTGCTTTGTTTCCCTTTCTGTCAGATGCCACATTCAGCTGTGTCTGAACTGCTGACACCAGCAGGAGCTTGGCTCTCTATCCCTCTACTGAGATCCATGGGGTATAATTTGCCTATTTGGCTTGATATAGTGGTGTCTTAGACAATATATAGACAACTGGTCGTGGTAGGTGATGAATATAGGCAAGTAGAATTTCAGTCTGCAGGTTCAATATAACTAATGAAGTGTTACTAAAGCGTTTTAAGAGAAACTGGTTTCTGCATTTACAATGTGCTGTAATGATTTACTTAAAAGTCTCCCTTTAGACTCAGTATACAAGTTACAAATGATGCAAAATGTTGCTGATCGGAGATATTGACAATCGCTCATTGGTATTGACATACGCAAGATTCTCCACTGGGTGCCAGTGCAATTATGAACTGACTTAAAACTCACTCTTGGTCAAAGACAAAAAGAAGACCTTATTTCTCATTTAATTTCAAAGTTTCTCCTATCTTACTCTTCAGTTGTTTCCTCCTATGGATCAAAGTAATAATGCTAACAATAATAATAAAAAAAAAATTGCCCCAGTAAAACTTCCTTCTTTTCAGTGGGATATTTAGAAATAGACTGGGATTTTACTTTTGGATATGTCCTTCAAAAGAGCCTAAGTGATAGAGGAAAAGAATCTCGCCATCTCTCCCTTTGAATCTGTGGTTTCTGACTGAGTCAGCTGGATTTCTACTGAAGTCCCTGTGTCCCATGTTTCTTTTGACTAGGAATATCTGAAAATAACATGGAGCCTTAAAAATAAAATTTATTCAGTATGTTGGAGAGGTTTCTGAAATAAATTAGTAGAAACTGTCTCTCCCCTTAACTAAGACAAAAAAAATTACTTCACGCAAACAATGGGTCAGAGAATCGCAGTGAAAGCATCTCTGAAATGCACTGAATTATAAAATCAGTAAGGTTGGAAACATCCTCCCAGACCATTGAGTCCAACAATTAAGAAGGTAAATTAGGGAAAGCAGGACTAGTTAAAAAAAATTTTAGTCAAACTGCATCTTTCACCTGTGCTCTTGCTTAAAAACCATGGTGCAAACTGACCAAATTTTTCTGCTGAGATCTATTTCCTTTTTGTTTCTTAGGAGTATCAAGCAGAGACTCTATCAGCTGAGGTGCATTATTCTTGACAGAGCCTGAAAGAAAGCATTTGCTCCTTGAGACTGTGTGACACACAGCATGCAGGCTTCTGCTTCAGAAACTCTGTTGCTCATTATAGAAACGTTAAGTTTACTCTCCACTCTGGCAGCTCTGCTTCGGCAGAAGAAAATAATACATCCAACAAGTTATCCTAACGCCTATGGACTAGCACCAATAAACAAATCTCTGTCTCCTTGTGCCTGAAACAGCTGCTGGTGATTACCCTCCTCCCGTGGAGACAGAAACACATCTGGTGTCTGCAGAGCAGCAAAGAAGCAGAGAGGAGATGAGCCAGAGCAGCCAGCCCTGGTACACACAGCTGCATCAGCTCAGCCCTGCTGCTCCACCTGAGAGCCGTGGCTACTGCAAGCAGTGGTCAGGGTGGTAATTAGGGGGAAGAGGAAAATATAAAGGGTACTTTTCCTCCTTCATGTTTCCCCACTGAAGCTGAATCATTTGGCTTGGTCTTAAGTTTTCTATGTGGTGTTCGCTCTTCCCATTCTCCTGCATTCCTCATGATGATGTTAAAAAGATGACCGAGATAGCCTAAATTATCATGTTCATAATCTTTGATGAAAATTTCCCTATGTGAAGAAGAAAAATGCAACATCCTACCACTCATCTGTTAATCTAATGGCTTATTTTTGACCTGCAGAAATAAAACTGTGGAGAAATTTTCTGTCTGAAATGTCATTGTTTCAACATTGTCCACCAGAAAAAATACATCAGACCAGAAGCCCAGACTCTGTAGGTATGAGGTGAGTTTTAAAGAAGAAAATGTAAAATGTACAAAGCCCATATGTGCATTGCTTCTTTTTTTTTTTTTT